>CM033643.1:159251919-159380702 GCA_019512145.1 Engystomops pustulosus
AAGGCAAAGCAAAACCCCCCCCCCCCCCCCCCCCCCCCCAGAATAAATTGTCCGCACTTCGGTGTTTGAGGTTGGATATGTGTGTCACTAGAGAGCTAAACCCAAACGGTCGCAAGGTCTCCCTGCCAAATTCCCCACAATATGCGTACAAGTCTCCACTAACCAAGTGACCAGCAAGCCCAGCCACAAGCCCAAACAAAAAAAAAAAGTAAAATATAACGCTATTGTAGGCCTAAGTAAGCCGTTAGGGTTCTCCTATGGCTATTTTCTAGCCTACACTGAAAGCACATGCTTGCCAGATTACTTTGAGTTATAAAAAAAAAAATAAACCTAAAAAAAAAAAAAATCAGCAGGATGCCTAATTCAAATCAAACTCCAATTAAATTGTCCCACTTAGGTGTGTGAGATGGATATGTGCTGTCACTAGAGCTAAACACAACGGTCGCAAGTCTCCCTGCAAATTCCTCACAATATATGTGTCTACTAGCGCACTACTAGTGGCAAGCAAGCAGCCACAAGCAAATAAAAAAAATTATATATAACGTTATTGTAGCCCTAAGACAGTGGCTGTTGGGTTCTTGTAGAATCACTCCTGCCTAACATATTTAATAGAACACCCTAACGCTTTCCCTGACTAGCAGCAGCCTCTCTCCCTAACGGCATCCAGACAGAGAATGATCCGAGCAGCGCGTGGGCAGGGGCTAGTCTATTCCAGGGTACACCTGATAGGCCAGCCAACCATGCCTATCGACGTGGTAAGGGTACCACGTCATGCTGGGGTGGAGTGCAGAGTCTCCTGGGCTTGTGATTGGCTCTGTTTCTGGCCCCCAAAAATCACAACGGCGGGAGATGCCATTTTCTCGATAGCTGGCGCAATACTCGTATCCGAGCAACAAGCATTTCGAGTATGCTAATGCTCGAACGAGCATCAAGCTCGGACGAGTGTGTTCGCTCATCTCTAGACGTAGTATTACGTCACATGCGGGTTCGGGTGCATGGAGAGGGCTCACGGGCTGAGCCCTCTCCATAGCCAGTAAGTCTTTGCTGCATATTGCAGCAAAGGCTTACCGGTAACACCCGCGATCGGTTCCTAACACAGATCGCGGGTTTTTTCCCGCTGATCGCCGCCGGCAAAGCCGCCAGCAATCCTCTTTCTGAGGATTGTCGCTCCCCGTTACGTCATCGGGGAGCAGCAATCCGTCGCCATGGTAACCCATGCAGCACATTGTAATATATGAGGAGTAAAATCCACACATACTGCCATACTGTAGTATGGCAGTATATGATAGGATCTTACAGACAACCTAGGGTTAAAGTACCATAGGGAGTCTGAAAAATAGTAAAAATAAAAATAAAAAAAAGTTTTAAAAAATTATAATAAAAAACCTAAAAACTCAAATCACCCCCCCTTTCCCTAGAACTGATATAAATCTAAATAAACATTAAAAATCATAAACACATTAGGTATTGCCGCGTCCGTAAATGCACAATCTATAAAAATATGATAAAGTTTTTTAACTGTGTTTAACCCCGTAACAGAAAATCGCGCCCAAAGTTGAAAATGGCACTTTTTTGGCATTTTCAAAAAAAAAATTCTATAAAAAGTGATCAAAAGGTTGCACAGTCCTAAAAATTATAACATTGTAAACATACTCAAAATCTGCAAAAACTACACCACCCACAGCTCCGTACACCAAGGTATAAAAAAGTTATAAGCACCAGAAGATGGCAAAATGGAAAAAAAAAATTTGTACAGGAGGTTTTAATTTTTTTAAATGTATGAAAACATTATAAAACCTTTACAAATTCGTTATCCCCGTAATCGTACCGACCCAAAGAATAGAGTAGACATGTCATTTGGGGCGAACAGTAAAATCCGTAAAATCCAAGCCCACAAGAATACAGCACAAATGTGTTTTTTTACCAATTTCACTGCATTTGGAATTTTTTTCCCTCTTCCCAGTACATGGCATGGAATATTAAATACCACCATTTTGAAGTGTAGTTTGTTACGCAGAAAATAAGCCATCACACAGCTCTGTACATGGAAAAATAAAAAATGTTATAGATTTTTGAAGGTGGGGAGTAAAAAATGAAAACGCAAAAACAAAAAAAAGCTGCGGCGTTAAGGGGTTAAATAGGTTTCCAATTAAATTTAAGGAATATTGCAGAATAACTATTCAGCAATATGACCTTTTGCTTGAACTAATAAAGGTTCATACTACATTTCAATCGACTGTCATGAGGCAAGCGATATGTCCGGAAAAGCAACTGCTTGTGACATTAAGGTTGTTTTTTTTTCTTCTAACTTTTTTTTTAATTTAAGTATTTAATGTGATAAATGTAAAAGGTTAATTTATGTGTAATAAATTATTTGTGGATATTTCTTCTTTATTAATTTTTAAAAAAAAAAATTCTAATAAGGTTCCTGGCCACAGGGGAGAGCTATCACTCCATGCATCATCAATTTTCTTATTGAAAAAAGTGCTATGCTCTATAATTGCTCACACTTGCTAAGTAATATTGGCTACTTTGCCGCCTCTATGCATGCCTTTTCAAAGTGTAAACTATTGGAGAGCCATCTTCATTGCCATTGAAACTGGTTTCCGCATCTTGGAAACCAGTTCAATTGCGAAACAGTTGCTTCAAAACCATATGAATCTGCCACCCGCAAAAGCACTAATAGGCACAACTGCGTGTCTCCCACATGTCTTTGTAGCAGATGAGGCATTTGGTCTCTGACCCATTTATTGAGGCCATATTGCAAGCGTGGTTTGACAAACATGAAGCAGACTTTAAACTTACGCTTGGCACGTGCAAGAAAGTCAGTTGAATGTGCCTTTGGTATTGTAAGTGGACAATGGCGTGTACTTTAATCAGCAATCTGCTTACGTGTGGATAATGCGGACAATGTTGTGAAGGCTTGTTGTGTGTTGCATAATTTTTCTCGGATTGGTTTGTCTCCAATTGCAATGCAGGACGTTGGTGATGATATGAACGCTATAAACACTGTTGAGCATTCCAATTGCCGAACTATATCTGGATGTCACACACAAGATGAATGTCTTAAATAATTTTAATAGTGAACATGGAGCGGTTGATTGGAAATATGATAATATTTAGTTTTTTATTTTTCATTGTGATATGCATTACACCATTTCTGATTACTATATTTTCAAATTATGAATCTTCAACCTATTTTTTCCTTGTTCTCTGAATGAATATTATCTGCTTGCATTACGATAAATGACCTATTATTTATCCAAATGTAACTGCATAACCCTTTATTTTGATTTGTGTGAAATTGTTAGCATACATTTTTTGCAAACACACGTCCACCTGCTTTGGATTACTGTAAGGATACATTATAAACCCTTTTTTGGCTAATAAATCAGATGTCTTTCTACATATTCAGTTGTTTAACAATTTTTTGGCACAAATTTTTTTAGTTTACGTTTTTTTAACCGCCACAGGACCGCCACAGGACTACAGGACCCCCACGGGATTACAGAACACAGGAACACCACAGGAACACGGGAACACCACAGGATCACGGAGGCGTCTGGAAACGCTCAGGAGGCTTTCACTTCAGTTAGTCTGACTTGAAGATCCGGCAGGGGATGCTGGGAGCCGCAAGGCTATATAGCAGAGCCGGAAATGCCAACGCCTATTAGGAGGATGCTGGCCCTTTAAATTCGTCGAGAGTCGTGCGCACGCGCCCTAGTGAGAGGGGGCGCACGCCGCCTAGTCAGACAGCAAGAGCGCCACCACGGGACCGGAACGGAGCCAGGAACTGAGAGAGGTAAGCTACTGGTCAGGGATGGGGGCCGCACGTATCGAAGCACGGGTGTACGCACGATCCGCAACATGGATCGCGGGAGCACCCGTGTTCTTCCCTGTCACCCGTGACAGAAATGAGCTTTGCAAAAGTGTGGATTTGGCAATGTTCCTTTTTTAAGGTTTTCACAATGGTTTTGGATTTATCCATTAAATACAGTATGGGCCGTATTGTCTTTTTGTACATCTTTAACACCTTGCCGACAGAGGACGAACTATATCATCTTCATGCGGTAAAGGGTGTATGGAGAGAGCTCACGAGCTGAGCTTTCTCCATACACACTGGGTAATGGCTGTATAAAAAGCCAACACCCACCTGTCACAGCCGCGGTCGGTTCTGGAATGACATCGGAGGGAGGCGATTGGTTGCTATGGCAACCTAGAGTCTCATTGAGACTCGTAGGCTTGCCATGTGTAATGATTTCTAATAGCCAGCAGAGGGCAGGCTATTAGAAATCATAGTAAAATAGCTATATACTGCAATACAGTAGTATTGCAGTATATAGTTTTAGCAATCAGACCCTGCAGGGTTAAATTACCCTGGAGGATCTAAATTAATGGTAAATTTTTTTTAAAAAAGTTAAATAAATATGAAAAAATAGTAAAAAAAGTAAAAGTTAAAATCACCCCCTTTTCCTAGAACTGATATAAATATAAATAAACAGTAAAAATCATAAACACATTAGGTATCATCGCATCCCAAAATGTCCGATCTATCAAAATATATTAGTGAATTTTCCTGGCATTAAACCCCATAACGGAATTTGGCTCCCAAAGTCGAAAATGCCACTTTTTTGCCATTTTGAAAAATATAAAAAATTCTATAAAAAGTGACCAAAAGTCATTACAGTCCTCAAAATGATATAATTAAAAACATCATCAAAAGTCAGAAAAAATGACACCACCCACAGCTACATGCACTGAAGTATGAAAAAGTTATTAGTGCCAGAACATGGCAAAATGAAGATTTTTTTTTTTTTTGTAAAGAAGGTTTTAATTTTTTTAAATGTATTAATACATTATAAAACCTGTACAAATTTGGTATCCTCGTGATCGTACCGAACCAAAGAATAAAATAGACATGTCTTTTGGGGTGCTCAGTGAAATCTGTAAAATCCAAGCCCACAAGAAAATGGCGCAAATGCGTTTTTTCATCATTT
Organism: Engystomops pustulosus; assembly: GCA_019512145.1. Lineage (NCBI taxonomy): Eukaryota > Metazoa > Chordata > Amphibia > Anura > Leptodactylidae > Engystomops > Engystomops pustulosus. The sequence continues at coordinate 159,256,917 of CM033643.1, forward strand.
TCACTGCATTCAGAATTTTTTTCCCGCTTCCCAGTACACGGCATGGAATGATAAATCACTATGAAGTGCAATTTGTTACGCGGAAAACAAGCCCAAACGGAGCTCTGTACATGGAAAAATAAAAAAGTTACAGATTTTTGAAGGGGGGAGTGAAAAATGAAAAAACGAAAAAAGGCCATGTCTCAAGATCATGTCTCAAGTGGTCTAGGTCCAAAATGTTGAAAGCAATGCATTTAAGCAAAAATTTGAATACTTACTTAGCGAACACAGTAACTAAAACAGTTACAATAAAGACAACTAATTGCGTCGAGTAAGGTCGTGTGGTTGAGTTTGAGTATTTGATGGTGGAAATGAAAATATGGAGGCTGGCAAGGTAGTTACTGTTTGCAAATCTTCATTTACCCTTTGTTGCCTCCATGGGATAGAATCTGAAAGTAGCATTCGGAGATATGAACTATTTGTATCCTCAGAATATGATGTGCTCCGGCCTGCATTAGTGGGTTCAATTTTCATTTGGGAAAATGTTGTTGTTTTGCCTGCTGATTCTTCTAGATCATTTGTCGGCCTTCTTTGTAATGGTGGTGTAAGTGATAACATTTAAAATTTTTAGACAAGATTCTTAACGTATATACCTGAGGATAATCTTAGGAAATCATAAGCCAAAGCCCCAAAATTTAAAAGTAAAAACAAAAAATCTTGAGAATCCAGTATAAGCCAAGGTTGGGAAAGCATTGGTCACTGCGTACAAGTATATAGCCAGCAAGGCCCCAGTAGTATGGAGCCAGAACACATTTTGCAAAGCACATTAAAAGATAAATTTAAATACTCATCTTCCAACATCCCCAATGCTCATCTCAGCTTCCCGCTGATTGCCGCGGGTACTCTTGTGACTTCCCTCTGCTGTAACAGCCAGCAGAGACTTAGTCATGTGATCTGTCACCAGTTGCCGCATCATAGTTTGTGGCATGCAGCAGAGCACATGTCCGCGTCTCTGACGACTGATACAACGGAGAGAAGACAGAAGGGTAAATGCGTCAATCAGGGTGAAGCCGGAGCAAGCATCACGGACGCTGGAAGGTGAGTATGTAAGTTTATGTTTTTAATTGCCTTGTGTATAAGCCAATGGGATTTAATTCCAGCCCTTTTTTGGGCAGATAAACTCTGCTTATACTTGACTATAGACGGGACTTTAAAATTTTTTTTTTTTTTAAATGGAAGTACTGGTTTTAAACACATATTTCATGAAAAGTACTAGAGCACGGTCCTAAAAACCTTAAAATTGATTGTAATTTTGTAATAATATCACAAAGGCCAAGATAAACAAAAAACAAAAATGAATAAAAACTTACAGATGCAGAGCACGAGTTGGTAAAAGAAAAATTAATTCCTCAAAATGCTGATATGGTCTTTTTCGAGACGGGGATCAGCCACTCTTTTCATTAAATGCGACTTCTCTTCAAAATTGATCCCTTCATGACAACCACCTAGTGCGCACCTGCTCTTCTTTTTTGATTTTTTAAAAACGAAAAAGAAATAAATTTAAATTGCAATACACACTATTCATAGCATGATATTTATTTATTGATCACATTTAGCCATATTCCACTGTTCTCTGCATTCGATTTCATCCCAATCGTTGGTTAATTCATTACATATTTGAAGCCATGCCTGACTTCTGCTTTTGTTTGCATAATGTTTGTTTTTTAAGTCCCATAACATTGGTCTTTCCTTCACCTATTTTGGGTTTAAGAATTTTGAATTATTCAAAAATGTCTTAAACTCTACATTTGTAATTAGTTATCTTTCTATTTATTGGCTTACTTTATTTAAAAAATTGCCTGTCACTGGTGCTCCCATGATCCCTGTCTCGGATTATGGGCACAACCCTGGTCCTCCATGTGCCCCCGCTAAAGCCCCTATGCCGGACTCACCTGTGCTCCTGCGCATCCTCGACTCCTAGGGCATGCGTGCCAGCTGCCGAAAATTTAAAGGGCCAGCACATCACTGGTTGGTGCGCTGGCTGAAAACCTCCACCTTATAACCTGGCATCTCCCTTCCTGCTATGCTGGATCTTTGTGCCTCACAGCCTAAGAGAAAGCTTCCTACAAGAGCAATCCAGACGAAGTCAGGAGAACCTCTGACTGTATTGTGCCCGCCCATAGCACTTCATGTGTCCTGTCCGTCCCCAATGTCAGCACCTAGGGTTCTTGGGAGAAGCGTCCCTAGGTCTGAGCAAAGCTTCTTCACACCTGACGATTCCTGTGCTCCTCAGCCTTGGCACTGGCACACAGATTCAGGTTTCTGCTTTCTTGGATTCAGGCTCTATAGCAAACTTTGTGGACGCAGCCCTGGTCTCCAAGCACCACTTCCCGGTGGTTCATCTTGAGAAACCATTGTCCATTGCCTCGGTCAGTGGCCAGATTCTTTCCATACCCATCTGGTTTCGCACTGAACCCCCGCTCTTGAAAGTTGGTGCTCTACATAAAGAGAGACTTTCTTTATTTGTGCTACCCCAAAGCACTTCCGTTCTCCTGTTGGGTCTCCCCTGGTTACAACATCATGCCCCTGTGCTGGACTAGTCTTCTGGGGAGATTCTCCGTCGGGGCCCGGGTTGTTCCTCACGCTGTATGGAGATCCCTCATCCGCTTCCTGTCAGGAATTGTACCATGTCTCCCAAGCCTTTGGAGGGGCTTCCCACTCCATATCTGGACTTCGCAGATGTATTCTCCAAGAAACAGGCTGATACCCTTGCTCCACATCGTCCCTATGACAGCCCCATTGACCTGCTGCCCGGTACTTCTCCTCCACGGGGTCGGGTGGACCCGCTCTCGGTACCTGAGACTGCCTCCATGTCTGAATATGTCAAGGAGAATCTGCAAAGAGGCTTCATCCTCCTGACCAGCTGGCGCTGGTTTCTTTTATGTCACTAAGAAGGATTGCACTCTCCGCCCCTGTATAGACTATAACAAAATATATGTATTGTCTTAACAAAATCACCATTAAGAACCGCTATCCTTTGCCGAAGATCACTGAGCTGTTTGACCGTCTACGGGGTGCTAGAATCTTTTCCAAATTGGATCTTCGTGTGGCCTACAACCTCATCCGTATCAGGAAGGGTGACGAGTGGAAGAACGCCTTTAACACCCATGATGGGCACTTTGAATATTTAGTTATGCCCTTCGGACTTTGTAATGCGCCAGCCGTTTTCCAGGAATTTGTGAATTATATCTTCCGGGACTTATTGTATAGTTGTGTTATGGTTTACCTGGCTGACATCCTTGTGTATTCTGCTGATCTCGAGTCCCACCAGTCCCACGTACGGCAAGTACTCAGTGGCCTCAGGATTAACCATCTCTACACCAAACTGGAGAAGAGCCTTTCATTCCTCGGCTACATAATTTCTGATAAAGGCTTGCAGATGGATCTTGCCACGTTATCTGCGGTTCTTCAGTGGGATAAATAGACAATTTATCCCACATTTCTCGTCTCTGGTCATGCCGATGGTGGCGCTTACGAGGAAAGGTGCTATTTCCTGTGTCTGGCCTCCAGCGGCAGAGGAGGCCTTCACGAAATTAAAGACTGCTTTTTCCTCTGCATCAGTTCTTACCCGACCTGATACTGAAAAGCCGTTGCTTGTGGAAGTTGATGCCTCCTCTGTGGGCGCTGGGGCGGTCCTTACCCAAAGGGCTCTAAGGGCCAAACTCTCACTTCTTCTCCAAAATGTTCTCCTCTGCAGAGAGGAATTATTCTATTAGAGATCGGGATCTTCTGGCTATCAAGCTTGCCTTGGAAGAGTGGCGCCATCTGCTGGAGGGAGCCCGATTTCCAGTCAGCATTTACACGGACCACAAGAACCTTCAGTATCTACAGATGGCTCAGTGAATTAATCCACATCCAGCCCGGCGGTCCCTCTTCTTTTCTCGCTTTGACTTTCGGATCCATTTTCTCCCGGCTGAGAAAAACATCAACGCTAACACCTTGTCCCGTGCTTCTGATGTTATGAGGGAGGACTCTGCTCCAAGACATATTGTTCCTCCAGAGAGACTTGTGCTTGCAACTACCTCCCGGCAAGACTTATGTGCTAGCTGGTCTTCAAAAGAGGATCCTAACCTGGGGACATTCTTCTCATGTGGCTGGGCACACTGGGGTGCAGCGCTCTGTGGCCTTCATTTCCAGATTCTATTGGTGGCCTGGCTTGGTTAAGGGCATACAGGATTTTGTGGATTCCTGTGCCTCTTGTGCTCACAATAAGCCCTCAATACAAAAACCTGCTGGTCTTATGTTGCCATTACCCGTGCCTATCTACCCGTGGTCTCATGTGGCTATGGACTTTATTATGGATCAGCCGCCATCATCTGGCAATACCGTCATCTGGGTGGTGACTGACCGCTTTTATAAGATGTCCCATTTTGTCCCTCTACCAGGTTTGCTTTCTGCTCCATGTCTTGCTCCAGAATATCTTCCCGCTTCATGGCCTCCCCGGCACATCGTTTCGGATTGAGGAGTTCAGTTTGTGTCCAAGTTCTGGACAACTCTGTGCAACTCTGTGCAACCAGTTGCAGGTGAAATTGGACTTTTCTTCTGCCTATCACCCTCAGACTAACGGCCAAGTGGTGCTCCCTTCTTTATTAACTATGGACTGCATCCTCGGCCTCCACTTCCGTTACCCTTCAGATGTTCCTGCTGTGGAGGACTTGGTACAACGACCTAAAAGCCAAGAGTCTGGCTGTCCTCCAAGTATGTCCCGCTGAAGATCCCTGGTTAAAAATTGTGACCCCGGTTCTTGGGTCCATTTGAGGTCCTCAGTCGCATCGGTGGCTTAAAAAGTTACAACTGCCTCTTAGCATGCGCATTCCCAACTCCTTTGACGTTTCTCTCCTCAAGCTAGTCATCTTCAACCGCTTTGCCCGGTAAGTTCCTCCTCCTCCGGCACCACAGGTTGATTCCACGGATGTCTTCGAGGTGAAAGAGATCCTGGATATGAAGACGGTGAGAGGTAGGCAGTTATTTCTTGTAGGATTTGGATCCGAGGAGAGATCGTGGGAGCCAGAGGATAACATCCTGGGCAAGAGCCTGCTTCAGCATTTTCTCAGGCCCAAGAAGAGGGGGAGGCCAAAGGGGGAGGGTACTGTCACGGGTGCTCCCGCAATCCATGTCTTGGGTTGGTGGGCACACCCGTGGTCCTCTGTGTGCCCCGCTGAAGCCCCTGTGCCGGGCTCACCTGTCCTTGCTCCTTCTATCATCCGGACTGCCATGTGCGCGCTTCCCCACCTCCTAGCGCACGGCTGCCGGAAATTTGAAAAAAAACATTTAGGCTGAAAACCTCCACCTTATAATCCGGCACCTCCCTTCCTGCTCTGCCGGATCTTTGTGCCTCTCATCCTAAGAGAAAGCTTCCAAGCGATATTCCTGCATTCCTGTGTATTCCTGCGTTCCTGTGGATTCCTGCGTTGCTGTGTGTTCTTGCTCCTAAGTCCTGTGTTGCCATGTTACCAGAGTCCCTCCATGTTCCTGTGTTACCAGAGTTCCTCCGGGTTGCTGTGTTCCCGTTCCAATCTACCTGGACCTCCCGTTGCTGACCCCGGATTGGACTTGACCCTGCGTCTCTGCCGCCTGCCCTGACCCTGTGCCTGGACCTGACCACAAGACTGTCTTCCGTTAAGGTACCTCGACCTCGGCTGCCACCGCGGGCTAGTCGCGCCTGAGGAACGATCTGGTGGTACCCTGCCACAGCAAGTGCATCCCGCTTTGGGCGGGCTCTGGTGAAGACCAGGTGCCACTTAGACTCTGGTCCCAGGTGTCAGCTAGTACCACCTCCCGCGGTGATCCAGGGGATCCACTGATCCTTACATTGCCAAAAATATATTTACACATTTTACAGTTACAGTTTTGTAAACTCATCTTTACAAAATTAATTAAAGACTTAATTAAAGACTTGGTAAGGTTATACATTTTTTGGAAACACAAAGTACACACTGCTATTTTTTATGTGGGGGCTAGAATTACAAACTAGGACCATTTAAAATTACAAAACACAAACCAGTTTGCTGCCACTCCCAAGCCACTCTATGGTGACAGATCGAATTGGCATCAATCACCTCTACATGCTCCACCTCCCAACCATGCTTCCCAGTGTGCGCTTCACGCAATTGCTACAATTACCAATCTCTGGCATTGACACACAGATTATTGTTCAAAAATACTCAAGCACGGCCATGACCACACAAACTCTAAATGAATCAAATGTGGCCCATTGCAGAAGTTTACAATTTTAAATTGTTAATCACAACAATGAGTGCAGGACCAATTATAACGTTTGTCCCATTAACGTTGTTTTTTGAACATCAAGGATGTTTGATTTTATAATGTTCACCTTATCTTCAAGTTGATAAAAAATAATATGTACCTTGTTAAAAATGTTAAAGGTCAGAAAAAGTTAATTGATAAAGAACGCTGAAAAGTCTGAAATTTTTTCAATGCAACCCCAAAAGATAAAAAATGGAAACATTTTAGGAATGTACTCAAGTGAAAGCAGACCATAGTATAAGCCATTAAGCAATCTTTTAAAACACTAAATAAAAAAAAACAAATTAGGCAAAAAAGTGGTAGGAAATGCATTTGACACATTCACACCTGGATAGAGCCACCAAGCCACCTGCAGCCTTGCAGTCCCTGTAGTATATAGGCTGAAAGCCACAAGTAGTATTTAGCATGCCAGCTGCTGTAGTATCTAGCCTGGCAGCCCCCTGTAGTCTATAGTCAGCCAGCCCCTGCAGTATATAGCCTGTCTCTCCCTGCAGTATATAGCCTGCCATCCCCTATAGTATACTGGCTTCCAGCCCCCTATAGTATATAGCTGCATTCACACTGCCATAAGGGGGACGTATATATACAGGTGAAGTATATACAGCCTATATACGTCCCCCATAGACGGCAATGGTTGCACCGCTATGTACCCCATGACAATATAGGAGGAATAGTAGTAGGAGGAGAGTAGGAGTAGTGCATACCGTGTTTGGAGGTGGTAGTTTGCAGTTTGCATGTTGTGTTTTTTCAGGTCAGGGAAAATCATGGCCTGCAAAACATATACAACATTGGAGGCATACAGTTTTATTGCCAGTCAGAATGAGTATCCATTTTATTTGTCATACTCATCATTCCATAGTGACCCAGAAGAACCCCTGAATTAGGACTAATGCTGAATATGTACCTGGGGCTTCTGACCCCACATGGGTGACCTCCAGTAACTATGCCCCTCAGGTCCCAGATTTTATGGCTACTCCTTGGATGTACATAGACACGGCTCAGACCAATTAATTTTTCTTAGTGAGGACCTAATTGGACTGATTGTATCCCAGACCAATCTCTATGTTGCACAAAACATAGCTCGAAACTCCACTTCTTTTAATGTATAACCCCACAGGTAGACCCCTGTCACTGCAGTAGAAATGTAGAAATATTGGGGCATAGTACTACTAATGTAACTGGTAAAAAGGCCCAATATCTGGGACTATTAGAGCACAGACATATTGTACCACACCGCCATGTTCTGCATGACAACGAGTAGGATGTGCTTTGAAGCCATCCATAAATTTTTACATTATGCCGATAACACACAGTGCCCATCCAGATATGACCCCAGATATGATTGTTTATGTAAAGTCAGGCACATCACATACCATTTAAGAGCTTAATTTATGGATGCAGATACCCCCGTGAAGCACCTATTTATTGACGAGACCCTGGTGCATTTTAAAGGGAGATTTCATTTCCACCAGTACCTTCGATATAAGGGGGCAAGGTATGGCATGAAGATCTATAAGCTGTGTGAGAGAACATCAGGGTATACATACAAGTTCAGAGTTTATGAAGGGAAGGACTCCAGAATAGTGCCCCCAGAATGCCCCCCTTCCTGGGAATTGGTGAAAAGGTGCTGAACTGCTGGAAAAGTTTGGGATTTGCTACACCCACTATTGGACAAGGGCTACCAACTCTACCTTGACAATTTTTATACCAGCTCTACACTTGCCTTGCTTTCAGAAAAAAACTGTGGCTTGTGTCATAATCAGAGAGGTCTCCCAAAGTCACTACTTGGGGAAAAACGTAAAAGGCACAAAAGTCATGCACTGTGCAGTGACTTTGTATTGTGTGTTCAGTACAATGACAAGAGACAACAATACATGGGCACACCAGAACCCCTGTCCCTGTACGAGGTACCGCTACAGAAACTCCCAAACCTGCCATTTTGGACTACAATAGGTACATGGGAGGGTGTGGTACAAGAAATAGATGGCACTGTATAATGCACATGTGTTACATTTATGTGCAGGGCAGAGGGGGACTTTAATGTAATTTTAAGAGGTGGTAATCAAGCATTTTATTTTTGGAGAGCAGGAAGAGGGGAGTGTCAGTACTTCTGGAAGAGAGGCCACACATATTGTACAAGGGCAGCACTTTTCAGGAGAATTCCCCAAACTGCCAGCAAGGGAAGGAATCTAAAAAAGGTGCAGGGTGTGCTCCAAAAGGGGTAAATGGAGAGAATTGATTTTCCAGTGTGACACGTGCCCCGATAAACCAGGACTTTGCATAAGAGAATGTTTTAGGATATATCACCCTGGATATTAATTTTTTTTATTTACTGGATTATTTACCCTGATGCACAGTTTATACATAATACTGCACCTTCCCTTCTAAGACCTGCCATGTGCCCAGCCTATAGAAACTTATGGTGTATTGCTGTACCTGGGAGAATCCGCATAATGATTTTTGAGGGGTTTGTCTTCAGTGGCATGAGCTGGGTACAAGATGCCATAATGGATATATTTTACTATGCACTATCCATTATGCATTATCTTTGGTGTCCACCTGTGGGGTTAAAATGCTCACTACTCCCCTAGATTAATTCAGGGAGGATGTAGTTTCCAACATCGGGGGTTTCTACTGTACTGGTCCCTAAGTGCTTCTACAAATACTTTATGATGCCTAAAAAATATGTAAAATATCTGTGCTCAAAATACCAGTTCTTCCCTGCTGAGCTCTGCTGTGTGCCCAGCCTGTCCATTATTGTCATATATGTGGTATTTCCGTATCCAGGACAATCCCCATAATGATTTTTGGGGTGTTTCTCTGAATGTATCAAAAACTATTGGCCCATTAAAGGAAAAGCTTTACACATTAAATTGTTGAAAAATCATATATTTTATTAATCACAGTATTGATATAGTAGCTAGACAATGGGAATACATATTAAAAACATTGCATGACCTAACAATATATACGTAAAGTGTCAGAAGAGGAACATCTGAAAATAATAGGTATGGAACAGATACTACAATGGGACAGATTATAGATAGCTGAATTAAGCATAAACTCATGCATAGGTCACTTCAAAGAATTATTGGCATAGTTACCATACCAGGTAGAAAGGCACACACTGTGCAACCCTGACACGTGTTTCGCTAGTAGCTTTTTCAAGGGGAGTGTCTGGTTTAGGTGTGCTGGAGATTATATCTACATACCCACCAATAGAAAGGACTAATTGCACAGGAAATAGCATACAGATGGAACCCTATCAAGATGTAGGATGTGGCGCCGAAATCCCAGGCAAGAGATACAAAGGAGGGCGAGAACACAGACCATTCAGCAAAGTGTTGCGGCAAACACTACGAGACAGCGCATCAAAAGGTGAAAGTAACCACTGCGCATGCGCGAAGCCAAGACACAAAGTCTCGGCTATCGCGGGATGCGAGGTGTGTCAGTGCATTTAAGTAAAATCCTGCGACTCATCATAAGAGCCTTGTGTGCATTGTGTGCATGCGGTGAGACCCAGCACTGAACGCAGATATAGAGCCGCAGTGGCTGCATTAATATCTAAATCTACCGTGTGCCTGTAGAAGAAGGCAAAGCATAGAACTAGTACCTGCAGAAAATCAGCATATACAAAAAAGGGCCATATAGAATTACTAAGCATAAACATAGGACCCTAAATATAAAGTCAATAATAAAGTGCATAGTTACATATGGTGCTAATAAATTAATAAGGTTTAATAAAGTGCCAAAGTACATGTAAAAGTTAATATCTGTGGCATGAGTTGGGCAAGATATATGACATTAAAATGGCATATTTGAGAAAAAAAAAAAAATTATTACTCTGCACGATTCCCTTTGTATTAAATTTTGGACAGCACCCAGAATGTTAAAATGCTCAATACAACTGTAGATAAATTCTTGGAGGGGTGTAGTTTAAAAAATGGTGTCACTTCTCAGGTTTTTTTTTAAATTGTACTGGCACCTCAGGGCTCTGCTAACATGACATGGCACTCCAAAACCAAACTAGAGAAAACTCTACTCCAAAAGCTAAATTTCGCTCCTTCCCTTCTGAGCACTGCTGTGTGCTCAGCCTGTCCATTATTGCCACATATAGGGTATTGCCGTACCCGGGACAACCCGCCTAATGATTTTTGGGATTATTGTCTCCAGTGGCATGTGTTTGAAATTTGGCATGAAATTTATTTGGCACTAAAATGGCATATTTGAGGGGAAAAGAAATCAATTTTTACTCTGCACCATTCCCTTTGTATTAAATTTTGGCCAACACCCGGGGGAATGGGAGCCTAGAGAATATGGCATTGTATAAAAAGATATGTATCACTTGTTATGTAATATTGCTAATATGTGTAAATGAATATGATGGCTCAAATAAAATAAAGAAATAAATAAAATACCACTGCCCAAAAAAAATTCTTTGAGGAGTGTAGCTTCCAAAATGCAAGTGCGTTGTGGCACCTGAAAACATTTATAACCAAATCGGCCTGCCAAAAACTAACCAATAGAACTAATTCCCGTATCCACATCGCTGTACTTGACATCCATTTTGGGATTTAATTTTACCTCTATTACCCTGTGAATATTTACATTTTAGGGATAAATAAGAATATTCTTATTAAAAAAAAATTGAAATTTAAAATTTCCTAAATTGTTGAACCTTTACCCCCCAAAAACTCATCAGCGAAATTATATTACTAACATAAACTATGATGTGTCACGAGAAAACAATTTCAAAATAACTTAGATTAGTTAAAGTGTTGAAAAGTTATTACAACAGGAAGACACTGGTCAGAGATTTTTTAAAAAGGCTTGAGTCTAAATGTCCTGTGTCCTTAAGGGGTTAATAGTGAAAACTAACAACCACACATACTGCTACTAAGAAAATATATTAACATGTGATCACGCGGTTTGCCTATGTGTTTTAAAACATTATGCAAATGAATTGTGTGAATGCAGAACAAGCTGCTCTCTTCTAGTAACATGCTGGGAGTTATGAACAGAGGGTTAGCCTGGCGGTACGAATAGGGGGCATTAGCACTGAGATCGCCTAGGACAGCATCAAGACTAACATCAAGCTGCCCCTGAGGACCTGGATGAGGATGGATGGGATTCATTCCATGCAGGACAATGGCTTGGTCCATCAATCTTGAGATGTTCATTGTAGTTGGGCAGCAAAAAAAAGTCTGTCTCTTTTCAAGCCACTCTTCACCAACCTCTTTTCGTCATCTTGGTTCAAGGGACTCTCAGGATGTTCTGACATGGGCACAGAGCTTATTATCTGTCGCTAGATAGCAGCCACTAGGACGTCTACAGATGGAGCTCTCTCCTACATGTCCTTTTCGGTGCTCGCTCAGGCCACACCCCATGAGAATTTCATCTTTCAAATTGCATCAGAATTGTGATTTTATGAACTACCAGAGATATAGACAGGTAAAGTTATTGTTGGGAATTACAAATTCACATAATGATTAGATTTTTCTTTTTCTTTAACTTCCTGTTTCTCCGGTTCTGTAGCTCACAGCACCACAAGCCTGATGTAAAAGACTTCGGTGAACACAGTGACCTTCTTCAGATTGCAGAGCCAATAAGTTGAATGAGAGCAAAGTATGCCAGTAGAGAGACTGCAAGAGAGAATCAACGGATCACTTAAACATCAAATAAGTTACTGTGGATTGCACAATTTTTGAATAAAATAATCATCACATTGCATTGAAGCTGAGTGCCGAGTAGCTTATTAAATTGTAAATCTTACGTGATATCCTACCCAGCACCTCATAAACACTGTATTCTATATAAATTGATTTAAAAAATGAGATTCCTTAATCAGAACCAAGCTGCTTTGCAACCTAAGATATAGGCACCTTAAGGGAAACTCCCTTGCCAGCCTTGTTGCGTGAGATCATAGAATACTGGAACTATGGTTCAAGCTGCTGTAAAGCCCCAAGATATAGGCATCTAAGTTAATTCTCCCATTCCAGCCTATGAGCCTGAATCATTTATGCCAAAAGATAGATTTTTCACTCATTTTCACTTGACTTTGAAGATTTTTTTTCCCAGTAAATGGGTGAGTTTTCACATAAAAGATGTAATTATAGAAAGGCTATATCATACCCTAACCTCATGTAGCTGCTCATTAAGTGGCAGGTTCCCTTTAATCATTGATTGTAGTTATGAAAGCTATAAAAGGTTAAGGTCTGTGGACGCATATAATTCCAAATTGTGTTTCAGTTCCATAAATTACTTAAAGGTATATCTATAAAGATATCTATAAAGATATCTATAAAGATAATTACTATAAAGGTAGATCGGGTGGTAGGTGGATCAATAGGACGTGAGGATAGCCCTTTTAAGAGCTAATCCTCACGTCCCCGCAATGTTTTGAAAAGTTTTATTGCCCCATATTCAAATTTCCTTTGTGGCTACTGGGGCGTGGAGTAGCCGCATCTGAGGTTACACGGAGTGGCTACTCCACGCCCGTTAGCCTCTTTTCTCTTCTACGAAAATCTTCAGCGTGCAGCTACGAGGAGCTGCGCATGCGCAGAACAGCAGGCCCGTGCCTGTGCAGCTCCGGCTTCGGAGGCTACGAGGAGCTGCGCGCCGAAGATTTTTGGTAGGAGGAGAAAAGAGGCTACCAGGGCGTGGAGTAGCCGCCCCGTGTAACCTCAGATGCGGCTACTCCATGCCCCAGTAGCCACATAAGGAAATTTGAATATTGGGGCAATAAGACTTTTCAAAACATTTCGGGGACGTGAGGATTAGCCCTTTAAAGGGCTATCCTCACGTCCTATTGATCCACCTACCACCCGATCTACCTTTATAGGTAGATTCGTGGTGGTAGGTTCCCTTTAATTCTGATACCTTCCATGGTATTATTGGTACTAGCAATGCATTCTTTATTGTCACTAACTGAGCACTTCAGCATTCTCAGTTTTGTATCTATAGAGTGTTTCTTATTCTCATCATCTGACCTAGCAGTTTAACATGGTCATCAACTAGATTATTTTAAATGACCCTGTCACCAGGAATGTTTTTTTTTAGCTGGTGATAGGTTCCAATAGCCTATGCTGTGCTGATTATAAAATGCCTTTGTCAGCATTCTGAATCATTCCAATATTTTACATAAGTTTAATTTACATTACGTGGTTCCCTGCCAGCAGCATGTGGTGAGACCCTGGGGAGGGGCAACTGCAGCCTTTACTCCACACCATCCCCCTCCCTCCCCTGCCTGCTAAAAACACATGGCAGGGGGAAAGGGTAAGGGAGTTGCATGTGCATGAGGGTGGAGGAGAGGAGGCTGACACAGGCACGTAGGCTGCAGCTTCCCCCTCCCTGGGGACTCACCACATGCTGCTTACCATAGAGCCAGGTAATGTGAATTAAAACTACTACAATTTCAACTACTGAAATGATTCTGAATGCATTTTTAAAATCAGCATAGGCTATTGGAACCTGTCACCAGCTGAAAATTTAATTCTTGGTGACAGGTTTGCTTTAAGATTCTTCCTAATTTGGAAAAGCCTGACAGTTGGCCCTTTAGCCAACAAAACTTTGCTGAAGTAAATTACTTTCCAGTAGTATGTAATTTCTTCTTATTCACCACCTTTTCAGCACTTGACATATATTATATCCCCAAAGTATGTATCTGTACTAAAATGATGATAATCCCTGTGCCAAATTTTTGTCATATAGACCATAAATAATCGCTTTTTGTAAATCTTCATTAAAGAAGTCTACATTGTCAATAATAAAGTTTGGATGAGATGCTTACAGACATATAGAAAACTTATAAATAGCATGGAACAAGTAATTTGTCAAGTATTTTATCTTTTATTATGTTTTTTATAGTTACAAAAGTATTTAATAGTAAAGCATACATTTCAACAAAAAATGTAATTCAATTTAATAAAAAAAAAATAAAAAAACAAGTACATTTCTTTTAATGTAAAATATAAATAAAGCTCAATTTTTTTCAGTGTTTACATTCTAGCAAAACTATCCCGCTAACACCTATGAAGTGGTGTTAACTGTATAAATAAGTCCATTTGGCTTCTAATCAAAAACCCTAACCTGTCAGACATATTTAGAAAACTATTTTATGCTTGTGAAATAAAAAGATACTGGTAAACATTGACAACATAAAAACTGTAAACATTCACAGGAACAAAAATAAAGCCCTAAAAGAAATATAATTTTACTTTTTAGGTGGTTTTATTATTTTATTTGATTAAATTATTCCAGGATCTTACAAATAAAAAAACCCTCCCACTTAAATTGTAATTTTTTTCAATGGACTATAAAAAATCTCACTGGTTATGCTATAGTAGCTCATAAATACACATGAAATAATATGCTTTCAAATATTAATCTCTACTATATGTAAATGATGGTTTTAAGAAAAAGGGTACACAGGTGAAACAAAGAGTATGTAGAATATGAAGTCTTTCAACAAATAAAACTGCAGCTGTTTAAGAAGTTGTACATGTCTTCAGTACATAATGAAAAGATGTCTCCTTACTATCGCTAACCAACTATAATTATACCAAAGAGAACCAAATAAAAAGAAATCTACCATTATAATCAACATGATAAACTAAATACACTTACTCCACTTACTTACTTAGATCCAGGCACTGTGACCGTGGTAATATTATTTCTTATATTTGTTAACCATGGCCTCCTTCCTTCCAAATCAAAATTTACCCTTTGCTCCCTCAGTATTACTGCTGAGGATGCACTAATTTTAAAAGTTTTAAACATTTTTAAAATTTTAGAAGGAAGAAGGCCATGGATAACAACTGGTTTATCATGTTTTTGTTTCTTACAGACAGAAAGAAATACATGGTTTCTTTTTTTTTTTTACAAGGGTTAAGGTTGAGGGTAGTATCACAGTTCAGTTACATTAACTGCACTAGATAGGTGCAGCAACATCAGAAATAACCAAGGAACAGGTATTAAAAAGTAACCCTTGTTTTTCTAACACCATATACCCCATTTAAGGTGTATCTTTGTACATGCAGGTTGCCGTTCTAAAAAGTAAAAGCCTATAAACTCCAGTTGTAATGTCATCCACCTACCTCTTCATTTAGACACCCATTACTATGATTCATTTTCTTGCTTCTTTGTTTAACTTTTATTGCTACTCTTGGAATTCATATTCATTAAAAAGGTGTTCCAATCTAAGGCATTAATGGCATATTTTGGAGTATGGTTGCCTTTAGAACCCTCACTTAAGAGTGTAGAGACTGCCATTGCGAAGTCCTTACATGAAAGTTCCTTCCACCTCGTTAATATTGACTATATTTTTTAAACAAATGTTTTATCAACTGTGTTTAGATCTACACTCCTCCAACAGTGTGACCGACACCAGTAAAGCTTATCTTATGAATATGCTACACATTCATAACGGTTTTAACACTTTAAAAAATATAAATAAATCATATTTAATTGGCTACACACTATTCATGTATAAATGGGTGAGTTTGTTGAACAATGTTACAATTATTCCAACAATAACCACACAACAGGCCCATATTCTAATTATTCTAGTGCATGTTTATTCAAACACCTTTTTTATTAATAGTATAAATACAACCAGACCGAACTAGAACTTGTTGAATAGAGGAGGTGTGCTATGATCACACTGCATGTCAAACGGTTAGAGAAATTGCTAAAAATATAGGGATATATGCATTATCCCATTCTGTTGTAGCAATAAAATGTATTTGTACCTCAATAAAGAACCTATTGTACATGACAAAAACGAGTAAACATTATGTTTCTGCAAAAAAAAAAAAAATTCTAACTATGATACCCACTGAATGGACGATCATTAATGCGATTGTGTGGATATGAGAATTGCATGCACTGTGTCAGTGACCAACCCAAAGAATCAATCTAGTCTTACTTCTTTATCTGTGACTGTGCGTATATCTCTGAGTCTTCTGAACGTTCCTAATGCTGGACTATTTTGTGTGTTTGCCAGTCTGCAGTAGAATATCGAGGTATGCCACAGTTCCACAACGATTATTGACTGTTGATTATTGATTGTAGTGGTAATTCGTAAAAAAAAAAAAAAGATGGATATTATCACAATGAATATTATCATAAATAGCTATTGATAAAGGGACCAGATGCCCCGAAACAAGGCTAGCATACTCTATATTGGCATTCGATTTTTGAACAATTTCTAAGGATTACCACTATACAATAATCGTTGTGGAACTATTACAAAACTGTGGCATACCTGGATATTCTACTCAGGACCGGTGAACACACAAAGCAGTGCAGCAGTAGGATTGTTCGGAAGACACAGAGATATACAGGCAGTTGGCAGCACGCGGGAAAAGGTAGACGAGATTGATCAGAGTCTTTTGGCTCTAGTAAGGTAGAGCAAGATGGCTCCAGGAAGGGATCAGTGTTCTCCGGTTCAAGAAGAGGCATTTGCTACCAAACCAGCCACAGTTCCCTCAAATGATATCAGTCAACTGAGAGATACACCTAACACAAATATGACCTTAAAGGGGTATTCCCATCTGGGCATTCACATTTAATTTTATTCATTTGCCATATGTAAACATTTCTTCAATTGGATGTTATTAAAAAAATGTTCCTGTGTGAAGATAATTTCTCATAAATGTAGTCATGTTGTCCCTTAGAAACGAGATAACTTCCTCGGATATGACCACCTCACATTTTGGCAGCAGTGGCAACACATGCTCTGTTGAGTCCTGCCTGACCTCCTGGCTTCAGCGTTCATTACCACAGGACGGCTGTGGGACCTGCAGTAATTTCTGGACATTTCATATACAAAAACCTTTTGTTTCTTTGGGCAATCCCTCCAGCAGAGGTGACAGTATCCAAGGACACAGTCTTGTTTCTAAGGGACCATATCACTACATTTCTGAGAAATTATCTTCACACACGCAATTTTTTTTTAATAACATCTAATTGAAGAAATATATATATCAGATTAATGAAACTGAATGTGAATGCCCATATGAGAATATCCCTTTATGCCCCAGTTATTAGCTGTATATAAAAAAACAGTATGCACATAAGTGCAAATCCATTGGAAGGAATATGGGCATATGATAATTTTATGCAACACCAATAGTTTATGACTTATGACTCTTAATTATTCTGAGTAGTATATCATATGGAGGTTTTACGAGCCAGGGCCCAGGCTATACAGTGACTACTCTATCTGCCAGTATATTGATTAACCTGGTCTGGTCATTCTTAGCATGTTATTTTTAGTATTTAACTTTATTGAATTTGATGTTGAACACGCAATACATTACAATTCACTGGATTTGTCACTTTTTTACACTGACACGGTGCATGCGAATCTCATATCCACACAATCACATTTATGATTGTCCATTCAATGAGTATCATAAAGTTACATTTGTTTTTGCACAAACATAGTGGTAGTGGTAGTGCATATATCCTTTTATTTTTTATCATGCTTTAAACCAGGGGTCCCCAAACTACAGCCCACGTGCGGCCAGCGGACCGTTTCTATCCGGCCCCCATTACTTGGCGCACCTGCGCCAGGCCCCCACGGCCTTTGACAGTCGGGCAAGGACCTCCGTCTGTCCAGACAGGAAGCTCTTGCTCGTCACTACGACAACCCCGGCGCACGACGTCATCACACAGCCGTGCACCCCTTCCTGCCTGGCCGCGGCAAGAAGATAGAAGACGCACGGCGGGAGACTGAGGCAAGTACAAGGTTTTAGGCAGTAAAAAGATCGGGGCCGGGGGCCCAATATATGCCATAATTAATTATGGGAGCATAATAGAAAATAATGGTGGAGGGGCAGCATAGGAAAGAATTAATTAGGAGGGACAGCATAGGAAATAATTAATTAGGAGGGACAGCATAGGAAATAATTAATTAGGAGGGGCAGCATAGGAAATAATTAATTAGCAGGGGCAGCATTGGAAATAATTAATTAGGAGGGGCATCATAGGAAATAATTAATTATGAGGGGTAGCATGTGAAATAATTAATTATGAGGGGCAGCATAGGAAATAATTAATGAGGGGCATCATAGGAAATAATTAATGGTGGGGGCAGCATAGGAAATAATTAATGGTGGGGGTCAGCATAGGAAATAATTAATGGTCAGGGGAATAGGAAATCATTCATTATGAGGGGCAGTCTATAAAATAGTTCACAAGGCGGTGCAGTACATTATATAATTAATTTAGGGAGGGCCCAGTGTATTACGAATGCGGTCACATGTACCGCTATTTACTTTTAAACTTTAGTCCGGCCCTCCAACGGTCTGAGAGGTGAACGGCCCCCTATGTAAAAAAAATTGGGGACCCCTGCTTTAAACTGTTGTGTGACTCACTAGAACAACTTACCTTTAATGGAAATCCTGAATCAAATAGCTAAAGGCTTTAGGCTTAACAGTTAGATGCATTCTGCTTCCCAAATTTTAGTAATATGACACAGTGGCAAAGTAAAGTTCAATGCTATGATTATTTATGCTAATATTTTTTTTATCTACACATCTATGTTTGTCTACATGTGACAAATTCATTTATTTTCAGAGTAGCAACTTACCATAAAGTTGTTGTAAAAATTGAAGCTGCACTGGGATTTACTGCTGTGGGCAAAATATTATATTTTTTATTTTAGACAGTTTTCATAAATCTGCTTTAATGTCTTGTTTATATTCTTAAAACAAATTTAAAATTTGCTTCACTGCGCCGGTGAAGTCAGGAAGGAGGGAATAAGTGCCACAAAGATGCGTTTATTAGCACTGAGCGGCTTGGATGACGTTCACAGGAGCACCCAGGCATCATTTAAATATTTTTACAAAGTGATTTCTGCTGGATTTAAGGATTTTCAGCGCTAATGAAGATAAGATCTTGTTTTAGGATCATGACAAAGGCATGTAATTTTGCTTAGATAAAAACAAAAGTAGTACATTTGCTTTAAAGTGTTGCGAAGAATTAAAATACAACACATTTAGCCATCATAAAGAACTGCAGATTGCGTGGGTCATAAAACCTAGTATGAATTTGTTTTGAAAGAAATCTATACATTATAAACATTACAAATGCTTTATTTTTCCTTAGTAAACAAACACGCTGCTTTACTGTTGCAATTAAAAAGATGCTCAGTGTGAAAGGTGGTTTAGTTTCAATACAAATTGCTGTTTTTTGCTTGAATGGTTTAATCTAAAAGGATTAATAATACAATTTACAATTGTTTTATACACAGTTTTAGTGTTAACATACCACTATAATAAGTGATTTCATATTGTAAATTAGGACTCAATTCATACATAATAGAATAAGGGCAATATATATACAACATGTTTTCTAAAAGGAAATATTGTAAATAATTAATTAAAATCAATGTAATTTCATATAATTTTGCATATTCTTAATAGTGAATAAAATCGATTTAATGTCATTTAATTTTGCATAAGTAGTCAAGTCTTAAGGCCATAAAATAATATAAATTACAGGTGAAAGGGTATTCAAATATGTGTGTTTGCATGTGATGTCCACGAAACATGTTTTGAAGACGTTTTCTTTGTTAGAGATGAGCTTCATTTCCTTACTACTGCACTCAGGGGGAACTGTCATTAACAGAATGATATACAACTGTGCGAGACTTACATGCATTAAATTGAAACCAGAATTGTATCACTTTATTTTCATTTTTGTGTTAGGGATTCAACACAAGGAAAACTATTCATGTAAAGCGGAGTCTTCTTTACCATCGGGATTAAATCTATTTAATGTAGTACCATAACGAGGGTTCGACTCGGCACCATCCACATCTGAAGAAACAAATGTACTCTTTTGTCGACTGGTGCGGCTTTCACTTTGACAATGGCTTGGTAGTCCTGAAATGGTAGTGTGTGTTGATGAGCTTTCCTTCATTCTTGACTGCACAGAGGGGAGTGAAGTAACAAATCCCAAGGCATTCTGGGCATCCAGTGAGCCATCTGGATCAATCATTGCATTAATTACTAGAAAAGAAGGAATCACACAAATAAACACAATTGGTTTACATGAATAATGAATATTTCATGAATAGTCCTGTGGTCCGTTTGCAATCTGTGTGTCATCAGAGGGTGTGCTCGGCTCAACTTTCGATTTAAATTCTAATTCTATCCTGGCCAGGCAGGGATAGGCCCTCCCCGATATTTATTTTGTATCCAGTAGTCAGCTCCTGCACATGGCTGTAGAATCCACAGCCATGTGAATGAGCCCACCGAAAGATATAGGGATGTGTGGTAGCTGTAGAAAATACACTACGTAGTGTCTTCACTGGGCTCTATGAAGCTTGGTCATCAGGCTGTTTGTCCATCCTGTCAATTATGGGCCAGGACCTAATCCTGCGTGACTATGCTGCAACAGCTTTATTTTTTATTTACATCGACTAAGTGGGTGCCGTTCACCCATCAATGTCTCACAGCTTGCAAGCAGTAGATCATGCTCCTCTACTTTTTATTTTTCTGTCTACAGAGCTGTGTGAAGGCTGTGTTTTCTGAGAAACAAATGTCTTTGTTTCTCTTTCATACTCTGGTGTAAAGAGCTGTGTAATATGTAATCAGCTTGAACTGATGTTTCATTGCTACCATTGTGGGGACTGTATGACCTTTTGATCACTTATTATAAAATATGTGTTGCAAAATGGTGAAAAAGTGGTGTTTCACACATTTGGGTGCCTTTTTCCATTACAGGGTTCAGTGCTTTTAATATTTTGATAGATTGTGACATGGCGATACCTTATTTGTATGATTTTATTTGTTTATTTTATATCAGTTCTAGGTAAATGGGAGTTATTTGAACTTTTAGTGGTTTTTTAAAATTTGTATTAATTGGATTTTCAATGAAATACATTATAAATTACAAAAATACATCAGTATATCCACACCAACCTTTCATAAATATTTTACATTAGAAACCAAACCTCTGACTCATGTGTTTTCTGATGAATGAAGGTTAACGAAAAATAGAGTTCCTTTTCCTGAACTCCCTCTACCATAACCCAACTTTCCCTATTGCCACCAACCCCACGCACACCCTGCCACAAAAAAACCCTCTCTACACCCACCGTGTAGCTCACAGCTAATCGAGAAAGAACCTTCCCTTATTTGAAAAGTTTGTTGCAATAGTTACCTTTGGAAAACTTTCCCTTCTAATGGTATAATTGCTTACACTTTGATAGACAATTATATACAGGCAGTCCCCGGGTTACATACAAGATAGGGTCTGTAGGTTTGTTCTTAAGTTGAATTTGTATGTAAGTCGGAACTGTATATTTTATCATTGTAATCCCAGCCAGAACATTTTTTTTTGTCTCTGTGACAATTGGATTTTAAAAATGTTGAGTTGTCATAAGAACCAGGATTAACAATAAAGCTTCATTACAGACACCTGTGATAACTGTTACAGCTGATCATTGTAGCCCGGGACTAAAGTACAATAAATTACCAACATCCAGAGGTCCGTTTGCAACTAGGGGTCGTATGTAAGTCGAGTGTTCTTAAGTAGGGGACCGCCTGTACTATGCAAAATCTTGCAAGAAATAAATTTCTTTACCACATAAGCTATATTCCCTATAGTGTTATCCACATAGCCCAGTATACAGGATTTTATATTAAAAGGTAATTTTACCTTATATAACAGCTTAATTTTATTCACTTCATCCTGCCAAAATTTATTTATTTGCAGACTGTACCATAACAGGTGGATATCATCCACTAGGAGTAGTCTACACTTATTAGAACAGGATGTTCAAGTCTTACAGAACTTGCTGTTTTTTTAGGAGTGTGATATAACCTATGCAAAATAAAAAGCTGTGCCAGGTGTTGGGTCAGATTCAGTATGATTTTATGAATATCAGTACGAATAGATATCAATGAAATGACTCCTGTCAGAAATAACAGAAATGTCCTGTTTCTTCTTCCCAGTTTTCTGACATGTTTTTAATTTGATCCAAATTTAACCTCAATAATTAAATGTATTATTTTTAGTAACTAAATATTTATACATGAGGTCAATTATGACTGATACGTTCCTACATTGTTTATTAGCTATTCCCATTTCCTCCCAACTATCATATAGCTGTATAAAGGATAAGTAGAGCTTATTTAACACCCCCTATTTCCCTGGTAGCTCTAGAATTTAAATGAGCCTGTCATTGTATACTATGTGTGATATGTTTTACCCTTTCTTAATCCAAGCATTACAATTCACCACTCCCAGTATTAATCAGTTAACATTGCCCGAAATAGGTGTAAATGTAAACCCCTGTGCTTCCTTAAAGGAAACCTGTAATCAGAAATAGGCTTAATAAATGATTACCAGTATGTTGTCTAACAGCTTTACCACAAAATCAACTTTGAAGAGAGATGTAAATTGGTTGTATAAAGTCAAGGAGGCGGAGAGTTTAATGTGGAAGTCAGGCTCTCCCTGCCACAGAATGCCTCTTCCCTTGTGCACAAGATTTCTGGATATCTGGTTAGTGATTTCTCTGGGTGCAGGACTGTCAATTAAAATGAAGGCAGCGTTCTAGGGAAGAGAGAGCTTGACTTCAGTGTTAAAATCTCTGCCTCCTTGACTTTATACAATCAATATATACCCGCTTCAAAGTTGATTTTCTGGATGATGCCACCACACTTGACCATGAAAGAAACATGATTTGGAAGGCATTCATCTGCTTGACAACATACTGGTAGTGGTTTAGGTCACTTTCTGCTGACAGGTTCTCTTTAACTTTTGACTTTTGACGTTTGACTTCCATCACACTTACACACATCATATGTAAAGTTGGCAATAGGAAGGCATTTTGCTGCAACTGACAAACACCAGTGTTTAAAGTACATGTGTTTAAAGTATCTGCAAGGAAAGCTCCTACTTCCTGACCCTAATTAAAAGCCTCTCACTCAGCTAAACCAGGTCCTTAAAGGACACCTGTTATCAGGTCTCTGTCACTAGTCCTGTCACCTCTACCTGTTGGAGCAGCTCACAAGGATCCCATCCCAGCCTTTATCTAGTCAATTCATACATTAATCATTATAAAATCATCTATTCTTTATTATGTAAATGAGGCTGGTCACATGGTCAGAGGCAGTGATGTCACCCCTGTTCCCCCTCCCCTCTCCTCCCCCTGCTCATGTCTGTGTGTAATGTATAGTAAAGCATAGTTTGTGTATTAGGAGGATACAGCATGTCATCGGATGCACTGAGACACAGATATCAACTACACAAGTGCCTGACATATTCTGCTAAAACATGGCTGCCTGGAGCGGTTGTATCTCTCCTATACACACACACACACATGCACGCACAGGCTGCAGGGGGTGTGGCCACCAGCACCAGGAAGCACATCATTATACAGCCTCACATCATTATACAGGCTGTCAGTCAAGCACTGGGGGTGTGGCTGTACCTCCCACTCATGAATAAGCTGGACAGCATGAATATGCTAATGACTCATTGGACATTTCACAGGTCATTTGCATACAGCTTTAGGACCTCATTGCTTAGGTTTACAGGCATGTAGAGGGACAATGAAGGGATAGAGGCAATGCTTTCTAATGGCAGTTTATGAAAATATATTTAGTTTAGGGGGGTTATTTTGCATGACGGGTTCTCTTTAAACTAAACTGATGCAAAGACATTGAAACAACAATATCTACAGTTGGGAATCTGTCTCTTTTGGTCTACTGTTTTGGCTTTAATACTTGATGTTAAAGGAGACTCCCTTACAAGGTAGCCAAAGATGCAATGCTTTCTTATCACATCCTGGAAAAGGTATCCTGTTCATTATAATTTATATATGGTTCCCACATTACCTTCCCAACACTGTGTTGCTTACAATGAATTTCCACTGTGTTATGAGTGCAAGTCAGACAAGTCAAATCCTCCTTTTTTAAAATAACAATTTAAGTTTTGAGTCATTTTGATTACTTTTTTAAAATTAATATCTTTAGGAGCAATAACAACTACTAAAATTTGGTAATTATTTTATACACTTTATTTAAACAGACACATACTGATAATATTAGCAGTGTTAGTATGATGAATTTTACAAGTTTCAGGTAAATATGTTTCAAGATATACTGTTGTACCGATATTTACAGAAATTAAGATATTCTTGTTAATATACCAACTCATATTTGTATTGGTATTCCCAGATTTTTACTTTTTTATATTTTATGTTTGGTGAGGTCGACACTAGGGCCCTTCAGTGTCAACCCACCCTCAGCCCAGCCTGTATCAAGTGTTTTTTTTTTCATATGAATATCATTGTTGTTAGTAATAATTACAGAAACATATTTACCTGAAATTTGTGAAATTCACCATCCTAAATGCAATTATTAATATGTGTCTGTTTTAATAAAGTGTATAAAATAATTTGTAAATTTTAGTAGTTGTTAGTGCTTAACTTATTTTTCTACTTCTTTATTTAAGTCTTATAAATTTGCCTAATAAATCCTTTCCTATCTCTCAAACAGCACCCATACATAATGGGGGAAAAAGCTTGTGTTGATCACCTGTTTCTAGAACCAATATCAAGGGAGAATGATACATAGTACTTTGGTTCCATAAATGGCTTTCCTAAGTGCAACTTTTTTTTTTTATTAGTAAGGGCCATATTCAACCTAAAAAATAAAGAATAAATTATTTTTCCAACATTCAGTTTGCACCACACCTTGTGCGATCCAAACGCTTCCACTATATTTGCTACTATTTTTGTGTGTATGTGATACCCCTGCCATCTATTTTATAGACATCTAATTGGTGACATATCACCATACTAAGGGGCGTAACTACCCCGGCATCAAGCCTGACACACTGAAGAATGGAGGATGTGCCCCACTATATACATATTGGAGCTTATTTACTAAGGGTCCTGCGGCCGCATTTCTGTCAGGTTTACCGACTTTTCGGGGACAGGCATTTAGAAGAGGATTGTGCCACACACGATCAGTTTGTGTCACAATCGGTCGTCTTTCATGTGACACACATCGGGGGCAGTCCTTTAGACAATCCAACGGATTCGGACAAACCACAGGATTTCACTTGTTTCGCAATCCAAGCACTTACATACACTGGGAGGAAGATGGTGAACAGATGCAGAAAATCGGGTGCACAATCTTTGTGAATCGTGCTGGAGTGCATGATAGTCGCACACTCGGGAACGTCTGTGGCCGGGTAAGTAAATGTGCCCCATTATGCTACACATCGTACAGCATAATATGTACTTTATATAACAGTGCACATCTTCCACAGTACACAGCCAGAATCGACAGCTCATATAAGAAATCTCAGGGGGAGATGGAAGGGACAGCAGAACAACAGGACTAGGGATCTCTCATCTCTAATTCCTGCCATCTACTTCCCCCATGTGGTCATCAGCTACTGGGACAGATCTGTGTGAGTGTTTAAATGTATATATCAGTGCTTAAATATGTGTGCATGCCTGTATAAATATGTGTATATGTGTAAGAGTGTATAAATGTGTGAATATACAAATATGTATATTTTCTGAAGGGGTGGGGGGGACCCATTCCGAAGTCTGCTGAACTTCTGTTTCTCAAAGTTACCCCACTGCATACATGCATTCCCTATCTGTGAAAAGTGTGCAGTTGACTTATAATCAGTGAAGAAAATAGTGGGGGAAGATATATGTTTGACATAACATTAATCTTAGACCATTAATTATACAATAAACAAAAATAAATCTCCCTAATGAATCTGCCCTTCTGAGTTCTGACTTCTCCCTGCCTCAGAATATTTGCTCCTGTTCTTATTTATTTTGTTTTTGTACTATTTTTTTTTTTAAGTTTAACCCTGGGGAGTCTGATTGCTCCTACCATATGCTTTAAAGGGAACTTGTTATCAGAAGGCAGAATTTCACTGGAGACAGGTCCCTATAGACATTGCAGAGTACATTACGAGGGCGGTTCAATAAGTACCCATGTTAGAATTGAAGATACCATTTTTCCAAAATTTTCATTTTTTAACATAGTCCCCTTTTAGAAAGATACACTTCTCTCAATGTTCCTGCCATCTTTTTAACCCCTCCAAAAAATAGGATTTGTCGAACTCTCCAAAATACGATGACAACTCGACGCAAAAACTCCTTCGGATCTTGCTTAATTTGTTCCAAACACTGCTTTGAAGTTAACAGGCGCATCCACTTGTTGTCCACTGTGACCAATCGTGGCACCCTTCGGGACAACAATTTTTTTCATCACCAACTTATAATCACATCCTGGTCGTTCCTTATCAAAAACAGATGTTCGCCCATGTTTAAAAGCGCAGAGAAGAAGCTCATGTGCAGTTGAAAAGCACAGAGAAGGTGCGCATACGCAGCCGCTTTGAGGCACATTGAGCCGCCAAGCAGTGAACTGCACAGATGCCAGGGTGTACAGCTCACTGTGCAGGCGTGAGGTTTCCTGTGCGGTGAGCTGACGTCAAGGAGGGTGGGATGAGAACATGGAGGATGTGGGAAGGGAAATAATTGAATAATTACTAGCGGGGGCGAGCGGAGACCAATGCAAATGAGCAAGGAAGCGTTACGAATCACCCAGGGATGTCACATAATCTTATTTTACACGAACAGAGGGAGCACAGAAGGCATTCTGTTATTTAATGTACTCTGCAGTGCCTATTGGGACCTTATCAGTGAAATTCTGCCTTCTGGTTACAGGTTCCCTTTAATACTACGGTATTGCAGTATATGGAGAATTTTCTATAGATCTGTAATGTGTGCTGCAATATGAAGCAAACACCCAGCTTGTACTATTATGTCACAAGTCATTAAGGGGTTAATGGCATAGCAGGAATGATAAATTGTTCACAGAAACCAAATTACTGTGTAGCTTTTACTTTTTAAGAGTATTATGCACTACGTTGCTATAAGAAACAAAAAATAGTTTTTGTTTTATCATGAGGAAGAGAAATGTTTTATACTGTTAATTAAAGAATTCACTGAATTAGTAAGAGAAATATAAAACAAATACCTTGTAACTGTTTTTCTATACGCTTTAGTTCTTGCAGTATTGATAAAATTTCCTGCAAAGAGAAATATGTTTCATAGTGATACATGCCACTTTATGGTAAAAAAACATACAAGATCAAGTTTACGACTAACAGTAAGACCAAATGAAAAAATTACAAGTGTACAAGCCCTTTTCAACATAAGCAGAAGGCCAAAGCTATAAATCCACATTAGGAATCTGCAGCAATACAGACAAGCAGTGTTTTTAAAACTAAGTATGCTGTGTGCTCCCCAAGTGATACAGGAAGCCTTTGAATTGATGTACCAGATTAGATGCAGGGGGGTGATAAAATGCACAAATTACCCTTTTCTTAATTAATCACAGAAAATGACATCCAGGAAGCACATATTCTTTGTAGTGTTGGAGAATTAATTAAACAAATCATCATCAAACAACATACCGCACATGAAGTTTTCAAAATAGGAACTTCACTTTCTGATCTGAGTTTTTTCTCAATCTCATCCCAGTTCCTTTCCTTGTCTTTAAATAATAATCTGTGAGAATAAAATATATGAGATCAAAGATAAAAGCGATCACTCAAGAACGATAAAGATAAAAATAATAAAATAATGAAACTCTAACCATGTCAAAATCAGTGCAGCAGCACCTATAAAAATGCAAGTTGGAGTTGGAGTTTAACCGGTTAAGGACCGGGCCCTTTCCTGTTTTTTCATGTCCATTTTTCACTTCCCACCTTCAAAAATCGAAATTTTTTATTTTTACACGTAAAGAGCTGTGTGACGGCTTGTTTTCTGCGTAACAAATTGCACTTCTTAGTGATTGTATTGAATATTCCATGCCATTGTACTCGGAAGCGGGGAAGAAAATTCCAAATGCACGTGAAAATGGTGAAAAACGCATTTGTGCCATATTCTTGGGGTGGATATTACATCTTCACTGAGTGGCCCAAAATGACTGTCTACTTTATTTTTGGGTCGGTACGATTAAGGGGTACCAAAATGTATAGGTTTTATAATGTTTTCATACATTTACAAAAATTAAAACCTCCTGTACAAAAATTATTTTTTGATTTGCCAACTTCTGGGCTAATAACTTTTTTATTACTACTGAGTACGGAGTGTTGTGGTGTCATTTTTTGCGAAATTTGAAATTTTCAATGATATCTTTTAGGACTGTCGACCTTTGATCACTTTTTTAAGATTTTTAAATATTTTTCAAATGGCAAAAGTGCCATTTTCGACTTTGGGCGCTATTTTCCGTTTACGGGGGTAAACGCATTGAAAACCGTTATCATATTTGATAGATCGGGGATTTCGGACGCGTCGATACCTAATGTGTTTATGATTTTTTATGTTATTATATTATGTCAGTTCTAGGGAAAGGGTACTTTAACCTAGGTGTCTGACGATCCCATCATATACTGCCATACTCAGTATGGCAGTATATGGGGATTTTCCTCCTCTATTCATTACAATGTGCTATAAGAACATTGTAATGAAGGGGTTTAAAGATAGCCTCGGGTCTTCGGAAAGACCCGAGGCTACCATGGAGACAGAGCGGCGATCCCAGGTAAGATGGCGGCGCCCATGCCCCACTATCTTTTTGCAATATGCAGCAAAGACTTACCGGCTATGGAGAGGGATCAGCCCGTGAGCCCTCTCCATGCAGCGCGACCCGACCGCCGCCGTGAATACACGGCGGGCGGTCGTGAACTGGTTAAAAAAGTAGAGATAGGCCCACCTTTATGACACATTAAAATTATGCAATGCAGGGCTGTTCTATGTTCCAGACAGGCAACCTCATTTTTAACCTCTTTACGACCTGGCTCTTTTTTGTTTTTTCATTTCCATTTTTCACTCCCCACCTTAAAAAAAAATCTATAAATCCTATTTATTTTTACACGTAAAGAGCTGTGTGACGGCATGTTTTCTGCGTAACAAATTGCACTTCATAGTGATGGTATTTAAAGGGAACCTTCCGTCTCAGATCTACCTATTAATGGAGATCTGTTGGCAGGTCAACTAATGAATGACATGGAGGTCTTTTTAGGGCTAATCCTTGAGTGGCCTGTAACTCATCAAATCTTTTATCCACCTAATATGCAATATCTGAAAGAGCCTACTAGGGCGTGGAGTAGCTGGATCTGAAGGACACGGAGCGGCTACTCCACGCCCTAGTGGCCTCTTTGGATCCTCCTGCCATGCTGTTCACGCTCTGCATAGACCATCTATGAAGAGCTGGCCGCTGCGCATACTTGGCTCCCGAAGCCGGAGCTATTAAGCTTGCGCAATAGCTCCGGCTTCGCATCCGAGTACGCGAAGACATAAAATTTTTATTTTTTTTTATATACCAAGCTGTATGAGGGCTTATTTTTTGCGGGACAAGCTGTACTTTTTATTGGTATCATGTCGGGGTAAATGTTACTTTTTGATCACATTTAAACATTTTTTTTAGGAGGTTGGATGTGAAAATATCATAATTTTCAACAAAGTTCTTTACTGTGTTCACTGTACGGGTTCAGTAACTATTTTCTCTTATTTTATGGGTTGTTACTGGTGTGGAGATACCCAATATGTAACGTTTTATGGTAATTTTCACTTTAAAGTAAAATTAGATTTTTATATTTGATGGGGCATTAGGGGATCTTTATTCATTTATTTTATTATTTTTTTTATTTACACCTTTTTTTGAAACTTTTTTTTTTTACTGTTTCACTTTGTCCCAGGGGGGGACATGAACAAGTGATCATTTGATCACTTGTTCAATGTAATATACTGCAATACTTATGTATTGCAACATATTACATAGTCAGCCTATGCATTCTACAAAGGCTGACAGGCACTGTATTAGATCATGCTGAAAGCACGATCTCACAGACATCTACTGCCGGCAGCCCTGGGGACCTTCATAGGACCCCAGGACTGCCTTGGAAGCATGTCACTATGACCGCAGCGTTTATGGGGTAAAACGGCCGGGATTGCGAGTATTGCAATCCCAGCTGTTACTGTGGGAACCCAGCTGTCACATACAGTGGAGCTCCCACAGCAATCGCACAGGCTCTGCTACTGAGCCCAGCCGATCGCCGAGACGTACATGTACGTGCTGATGCGACAACTGACCACATTTCCCGATATACATGCACGTCCTATTGCGTTAAAGGGTTAAAGGTCCAGGAGTGGCCTAGCCAGTCTCCAGATACCAACTCCATAAAAAACCTTTGAGGGAATTGAAAGTCTGTCTTGCCTAGTGATGGCCCCAAAACATCACTGCTCTATAGAAGATCTGCATGGAGGAATGGGCCAACATACCAACAATAGTGTGTACCAATTTTGGGAAGACTTACAGAAAACGTTTCCACCATAATTTGAAAATAATTTCTTTAAAAATCAAACAATGTCCCACAATTATTAAGTAATCTATGCCAGCATTCCGGCATAGATTGCACATAAATACATGTGCAAACTGGTAGCACATGTATTTATGAAATGTCTATGCTAGGATTGTGCAAGGATAGGGAGCTTCAATGCATATTCGCACCAGCCGCCACATTTATTTCAGAAGTCAACATTTATGAAGACCGTGCTCTGGTGCTCAGAAATGTGGCGCAGGGTGCGCAATAGTGCAGTTTGCCTCACCAATAATAAATGTGGGCTAATGTGATTTTCTATTTTCTGGCGTTTTCTCATTTCGTCCTTCATTGTCGAGATCTACCTATGATGTAAATTTGTAAATTACTTGCCCCTCGTCATTTTAAGTGGGACAACTTGCATAATTGGGGGCTGACTAAATCCTTTTTCCCCCCACTATAAGTCACATAAGACTCCTTATAAAGGAGGCTCCTTTACCTGGTTCCAATGGTTCAATACAAACAAAAAAAAGAAGGGTTGGGCGTAAACCCACAAAAACATTTTGCTGTTAGAGGAAAGCTACCAACAGGATCAAGGATTGTAAACCCAGGCCAGATACAGGCTAGTGCGTTCCCCTTCATGCAGAATCCACTCTTGTTTTACTTTCTCTCTCGTTTTCACAAAAAAAGGCTTTCGAAATCATGCAAACTAGCCTGAGGGGATAAAAGCTTAATTAACATTTATGGAGCTCTACATGCTAATTTGCATAATTTTTAAAGATTTTTTGTAAAAACATCAATCCTTGATCCTGGTGGCATATTGAGAAGGCTCAGGAGCTAGGCTCTCTCCTTAAATAGTGGGTAACTTCCACTGACAGCAACGATTCTAGCCAGTGCCATCATGGATGTTAATCCCTTAGGTGCCTTGGTCAAACGCAACTGTGGCACCTAAAAGGCGACAGATGCAGGAGTCAGAGCATTATATAATGCAGCACCTACAAACTAAACTCTAATACTTTTCATACACCATATTTTTTAAAAAAAAAACATATAGAGAACATATAGAAAAGAAAGAATAAATATTAAAAGAATGTTTATCCCATTCATATAATTGCATAGTTTCAAAAGTTAAAAAATGTCTGATTTAGTTTTTGTTCTTCATTTTATCTGTTAAAGAAATTTAAATAACAAGTGATCAAATATTATTATTAAAAAATACAAACTTACATTGCAAACAAAGATCCCTTACACAGCTCTATACACACATTTAAAAAGTTACAGTTGTCGGAATATGGAAACAAACATGCTTTCAATAAAATTAAAAAACTTGAGAGAAGATAACAAAATGAAATCTTTGTAAGCATAGCCAATAAGAAAGTGGCTTGTTATGTTTTATTTTCAATTCCACCACATACAGATAGGTTTTCCTATTGTTTTCATAGGATCTTAAATGGTGCTACTAAGAAATACAATCTACAGAAAACATACTCCCGTATAGGTCTTTTAAAAACGCAAGCAGAAAAGATCTGCAACATTAAGATGTCATACAACGAATGCTGCATACAACTGCTTTTATCATACCTACTGGGACTGCACAGATGTATCCAATAGTGTTTCCTAACCCATTACCAGGCTGCCATAAGAGATCAATTAATTCAAATTGTCAAACTCACTGCACTAAACGGTTTATGTAACACACATAGATCAGCACCCTATCCCCAGGGTAACTTGTGTGTTGCTTAAAAACCCCTTTAATGATGACAGCCAATTTGCTAATCTAACATTTAGGGTGCATTCAGACAGCCGTTGAGGGAGCCGTGATCTGGTCGTACGATTTGGGACCAGATCACTTCCTAGACTTCTTTGGCTGCCAGGGACAGTGCAGTGAGAACACAGCGTGTCACCGCCCTGTCACTGAATCACCGTCTGCCTATAGAGGGAGAAGTCAATGTTTACGGCTGGTCCACAGCCTTTACCAAACACTTTCAGCCGCTGGTTAAAGGATCAGGCGTAGAATGAAGGGCACAGTTGTGAGAATCTTCCTTTGGCAAGGCTGTGCCTTTCATTCTACGGCTGAAAGAGTTTGATAAATGCTGTGGACCAGCTGAAAATGTTCACGATTATTTTTCTATGGATGAAGATGGGGTGAAGAACTCTCACCCCTCTCACAATCTGTACCTAGCCCTCTGCTTGCCCGGGATTCGTTCCGGACGAACACCTGGCTGTCTAAATGAACCCATATATAGTGTTTGATTTCAATTTCTTTGACGTTTATCCATGAAATATCAAAAAATTACCTAGATAAATATGACATACCTAATTTTGTTTGCTGTTTTGTCAATGGTTTGTCTAATTTTCCTGGAAAACTGGAATACTGAAGAAAGCAGCAAACTATCGCCCATTACCTAAATAATAGAATGGATAAAGAAGTTAAAGAGCAGACATAAATCCACCACGTGTGACACATGTACCGACATCTTTTATGATAGATATGCTCCTGATGCAGCAACAGGATTGGTTTTTACAAAATCAGATGAATGTACATTGTCTTATGTAAAATGACACTTCCCAGAATGCACATCACTTGCACCAATAAAAAGTATAGACAATGACGCAGACTTCTGGAATTATACAATTCTGCTCCAAAGACTGCAGATTTCAGCTGGTTACTCATACAACATTTAAAAGCAGCTCAAGGTAAGTCAACCCCTAAATGACAGTTTTCTTTCCTCCTACGTTGCTCCCATTGTTCCACGACCCTGATTATTTACAGAAACAGGCACACCCATTCATCCTGCACCTGATACAGCATTGAATCTAATCTAATCTTGTGTCAGGCAAGCGAAGTCGTCAGATAATGCCCAAATCTATAAAGGTAATCCATTATTTACCCACTTGACAATACCAGGGGTAAAAGAAATTCTGTATTAAATGTTGGCTGTTTAATTACAGGCGGTCCCCTACTTAAGAACACTTGACTTACAGACGACCCCCTAATTACAAACAGACCTCTGGTAATTGGTAATTTATTGTACTTAAACCCTAGGATACTATAAAGAGCTATAACAGTTATGACAGGTGTCTGCAATTGAGCTTTACTGTTAATCCTGGCTCTTATGACAATCCAACATTTTTAAAATCCAATTGTCACAGAGACCAAAAAAAAAATTGTCTGGAGTTAAAATGATAAAATATACAGTTCCGACTTGCATACAAATTCAACTTAAGAACAAACCTACAGAACCTATCTTGTACGTAACCCGGGACTGCCTGTAATGTGATAGACAGACCTTTATAATAAATAATATTTTATGATTTTAATGGAAGCTTCCTTAAGGACATGTTATGTTCAAAATGACTAGAGAATAGAAAATATGGGACCAATATTCAAAAGGGATCAAAAGTTGAACTACAGACCTGTGAGTTTAACATCAGTTAAATGGAAAATGGGGGCAATATTTGAGTATATTTGGGTTTGTTAGAGCTGCTTTTACGGTGTATTTCAGCATGGATTTAGAAGGGGTTGATGTTTTATACCATGACCTTTCCAAGGCATTTGATACTGTACCGAATAACAGGTTGGTACATAAAACTAAACTGCCGGGACTAGAGAAAAGTCTGTGTATTTGCCTTAGCAAATGGCTTAGTGATAGGAAACAGAGGGTCGTCATTAATAGCACACTCTCATATTGGGTTGATGTAACCAGTGGAGTGCCACAGGGGGCAGTATTGGGCCCCTTCTCTTTAATATTTTTATTAATGACTTTGTAGTGGGTTTACACAGTAAAATTGCAATATTTACAAATGATACTAAGTTCTTTACTGTAATTAATACAGAAGAGGATAGTATAATATCACACAGGGATTTGTGGAAGCTGGAGGATTGGGCAGAGACTTGCCTAATGAATTTTAATTAATTACAAATGTAAGGTTATGCACTTTGGTCTGAGAAACAAAAAGTACAACTATGTTTAATTAAATTACGTAAACCTTGGTAAAAGACTTGGGTAGACAGTAAACTTAAATTTTAGACAGAAGAGCCATTTAGTTGTAGATGTATCGAGGGGCATAATTTCTGTTGTGGAATATTGTCAACAATTTTGGGCACACGTATAGAAAAACTAGAATTGTTGTAGAGAAGAGCAACGAAGATTATTGAGGAATGGGCAGACCAGAATACACAGATTACTAAACTTGGAGTTGCTCAGGCTAGAAAAAAAGATGGCTGAGTGGCAAGCTCATTACAATCCACAAATATCTACATTGGCAGTAGTGGCATATTTTCAAAGATCTTTTTATACCTAGGCTTCTATGTGGCATTCTCTGCCCTTATACGGGAGACAGTTTGACCATCACCATAGAGGGATTTTTGAGTGGAAGAACAGTAAGATTATGGAATTCTCCCAAAGGATCTGGTGTTGGCTGATATTTTTGTTCAAGAGGGGTTTGGATGACTCTCTTGAGAGCAAAAACAACACATGTTACGGGAACAAACCATTTTTGAAGTTAAGTCCACTACACATCATAGAGATGAGAAAAGGAGGCTGAAGAATATATGGGGGTGATTAGACTATTCAGGGACTGTCTGTAAATAGTTAAGTCCCTAGACATAGGTTTTCAGGTTTTTTTTTATCTCTCAGCTGTCAGTGGAGTAATGGATGGAAAGGTAATGTACACAAATTGCTTAAAAAAGGAAGAAAGGTAGAAGAAGGGAAAAAAATATTTATTTAATCAAGTAACATATTCCTAACTAAAATCTTGGTAAAAAGTGAGTGTAGCGTAGCTGTGTGTGTTAATGTAGCAGGACCATGTATGTGTATGCAGAAGTGTGGTGCTTGTGTGTATATTGCAAAGTTGTGTGGGTGACCACCAAAGAGTTTGTAATGCCTAAATCTGGGGTGTGTCCTGAAGTCCAAAAAATACTCTATATTACCAAGTTTACTGTCCTCATCATAACTGCTGATTTATGCAATGTTATCAAAAGAAAAGTTAGGCTTTAAACTTACTTCGTCTCTGCTCCATGTTTTTCTTCTAGTAATAATTTGTGGTTCTGGTGTTTCCTTAGGCTGTGGCTTTGAATTATTTGGCCGAAAAGCTGCCTCTGATTTAGACACATTTGAAGGAGGAATCTTCCTGAAGTTTAGACTTTCATCAAAAACACGATCTACCAGCTAAAATAAAAATAAAAAGCTTATAGAGCAGATATATGAATTACATTTTAATAAAAACTTGCAAGAAGTTATACAATTACTGAATAGCATGTATTTGATGTTTAATATCTCTACACATAGCTGTTGAATAGCTGATATTGAAATATTTGCAGAAATTTCCAACGCAATTTATGTTGTATAACATGTAAAGAATAAAAGAAGAAGCAACAAACTTGGTACATGATAACCAGCACTAAATGATTTATTTTACTGCCAAGGCCTGTTTGTTGTATATACGGTAAGAAGTATTTAAGTAAAGACGACATTCTAAGAATTCTAACACTCATATTGATGTTATGCTACAAAGAGTGGGCATAAAAGAAAAAAAAAGTTTGCACTCTTCTCCCCTATATTTATATCCCATGGAGGGATTTCTTGTTCCCCCAGGTCACCAATCATTGGCCTCAGTAGTAACCCTGACTCCAATGGCTCATGGATGCACTGACCGCCTGGCTGTTTTCGCCTGAAGAAAGTCAACCAAAGGGAAATGGCAGCTGGTGCTAATTTTTTTTTTTTTTTTTTTAAACGTTTCCCCTCAAGCACAAAAAATGAAAACTAGAATACCCCTCACAAAAAAGCAACAAGGTTTAAAATATAATAATCATGCTCAACAGAAATAGATTATTAATCAGATTAATTGCCCAGTCCTACTATCATCTCATGGCAAGCGTAGGGGACAAGCCTATTCTACTAAGATTAATACTTTTTTCGGTTTCTGTGGACAGTTTGTGAATTATTTACTGTTAACAAATAGACAAATAGTATATATTTGGTGATTTTGTACCCTTAATTTAACAACATAGTGTAAGTACTTCCATGAATAGCCAAAAAAGTTTTATTGATGACAATTAAGGTTTAGTGGTTAGTAATGCTTTCATGTAAATAAAATTGAATCCCTATGCAACATTGCTGTTACTTTTATAGGAAAGAAAAGTGTGGCAGCCTGCATTACATTTTCTGTCAAAATAAAGGAACTATCATGGGAGGCCATCAAACAGACAAGAAGAGTAGACATTAAAAATTCCAAGTTAATGGCAGGAAACACCACCATGTTAGCATGGTCCTGGGGGAAGAGAGGCAGCAGCACCATGTTAGCAGAACATAAATGTTGAATTTCATTGGTGATAAACGTTTTGATTAGAACTTCAAACATATTTTCGATCACAGCAAAAAGGAAAACAAATTTAATTTGTTAAAAATGAACAGTTTTTTGAAAAGCAGAAGGCAAGGAAGAAGAAAGAACCTGTGCATCTTCATGAAGATCTCCTACCTCCTCTCTGGTGTCTATAGCTGAACCAGGTGTGGTAGCTGCAGTGCTTACTGTGGTGCTAGGTGCAGTGCCTGAAGAAGTCACCGAATCTATTTCCCCTGCGACATCATTAATTTCTCGAGCAATGAGAGCCAAATCTTGGCTAATTCTAAAAAATAAAAAACAAAATACAGACATTAACCTACATTACAAAAGAATATTTGTATTAAAGGAAATTAACTAAAAAAAAGGATATTAATCCTCACTCCCGCTCCTCTTCATCTTAATCACAGCGGCGTCCTTCACTAGTCATGACACGCTGGGATCACCTAGAAAAGAAAGTTATAATTAGCAGCACGGAGTGTCTGGTGCTTCGCTCGGTCTGCTAATTATGCACGCCGTCTCAACATGGCAGAGGGAGGTGACGAGGGTGTGCATAATTAGCAGACCGAAGCACCAGACATCCTGTCCCCGCACTCTGTATTGCTAATTATAAATTTGTTTTCTAGGTGATCCAGGTGAGTCAAGACAAGCGATGGACAGTGCCGGGATCAAGAGCAAAAGTAGCACAAATGAGTATTTAGAGTCTTTTTTGTCTTTTTAATTGGTTGATTTCCTTTAGTGAAAAAAAAGCTGATGCTTTTTATGTGCCCTTGCAAAATTATTATCAATAAAATCTCCATTATAGACCACTGCTGTACACACAAATCTAAGAACAACATAAGAATTTATACTTTATAATAATACACAAGTGTATTTGATTTGGTAAAGGTTTACCAAAAAAAAAAAAAAGTTTTTCTCTCAAAGAGAACCTGTCACCAGGAATGTGAATTTTAGCTGGCAACCGGTTCCAATAGCCTGTGCTATGCTGATTAAAAAATGCCTTTATCAGCATTCTGAGACATTTCAGTAATTTATATAATTTTAATTCACATTACCTGGCTTCCTGCCAGCAGCATGTGGAGAGTCCTGGGGGAAGGGAGGCAGCAGCAGCCTGTGTGTGCCTGAGCCAGTCTCCTCTTCTTCATGCAGCTCCATCACCACTCCCCACTTCCTGTAATGTGCATTGAGCAGGCAGGGGAGGGAGGTGGTGTGGAGGAAAGGAAGAATTCATGACTCACCACACACTGTTGGCCAGGAGCCAGGTAATGTTAATCAAACTATTATAAACTACTGAAATGATTCAGAATGCTGACAAAGGCGTTTTTAAAATCAGCATAGCATAGGTCAGTGATTGCGAACCTTTTAGCGATCGAGTGCCCAAACTGCAAGACAAAACCCACTTATCTACCGCAAAGTGCCAACATGGTAATTTAGAGCAATATTACCTACATAAGGGCCAAATAAAACTGCCACATGTTTACCACCACTATTAGTATGCATAACACAGACATATACAGTGCACACATATATACAGTATGCATAACACAGACATATACAGTGCACACATATATACAGTATGCATAACACAGACATATACAGTACACACATATATACAGTATGCATAATACAGACAAACAGTACATACATATATACAGTATGCATAATACAGACAAACAGTACATACATATATACAGTATGCATAATACAGACATATACAGTATGCATATCACAGACATACAGTACACACATATATACAGTATGCATAACACAGACATATACAGTACACACATATACACAGTATGCATAACACAGACATACAGTACACACACATATATACAGTATGCATAACACAGACATATACAGTGCACATATATACAGTATGCATAACACAGACATATACAGTGCACACATATATACAGTATGCATAACACAGACATATACAGTGCACACATATATACAGTATGCATAACAGACATATACAGTACACACATATACACAGTATGCATAACACAGACATACAGTACACACATATATACAGTATGCATAACAGACATACAGTACACACATATATACAGTACACACATATATATAGTATGCATAACACAGACATATACACACAAATATGCAAAGCACAGATACAGACACACACATATACTTATATACACATAACACAGACATAAACACACACACACGTCCATAACAAAGACATATTATATATCTGTGTTATGCATATGTGTAAATGTCACTTATACACACACATATGTGCATTGCACAGGTATATATGTATGTGAACTGTATAAACAAATTTTAGACACTGTACAACTTACAGTTATCTATGGGGAAGGCACACAGCAGCCTCTGGATGTTCCGGGTGACAGCATCCCCCTCCCCCTCTCTCTGTCCTGGCTCCACTTTGGGTCTCCTAGTAGGAGGGGGAGGTACAAGCTTCACCCCCGCTGCTTCCTGCTCCCAGCGCTGCACTGGGAACTTCTTATAAACATTTAGAGCACAGACAGGAACACAGGCATAATCCTGCACTTGGCTGTGTGCTGCATCAGAGGGGCCCGCAGTGTCCCCTCATTGGAAGTGATCTGTATAGGTCTGTCACTGGAAGACCGTTACATATCTGTCTAAATGACAGGCCCTTTAGTCTAATAGAGACTCTGGGCTCTCTTGGCAACGGATTGTTGCCCTTGATGATGCATGGAGGGCATATATACAGAAACCACTCGTGCTGTATGGAGAGGGTTCAGCCAACTACCTTAACAGCCTTGTGACATATGGCACACAATTCTTCATGCAAATAATAAATATATGCAAATAAGGTATAACTATTTTGCGAGTATACTCCAAGGTTGTCATTAATGCCCTTACCTTGCTATTTCTTCACGATGTGCAGTCCAGTCACGGATATAATCTTCCTGTTCTTTTGCCTTATGTTTAAAAGTTGATGCATTTAATGCTCCAGATGGAGCTATGACTGGGCTACTTCCATTAATGTGTGGCCTCTGAACTTTAATTGTTGAAGAGGCACGTAGCCTCAAAGATTTAGGAGAATTTCGGTTTGTTCCAAATTCATCTTCAGAAGTAGAAGCATACTCCGGTGGTAAGCGTCTCCATCGGGCACTGACTGTATTTTTAGGAAGAAAACTAAATATTTATTTTTCTACAAAAGATACACAAAGCAAGTATCAAAAGAGCAAGTATCAAAAAGGCTGGTTGCACCAAGGACATCACCATTTAGAAATCTGACTTCTATGAACACTACTCAGGTGGCAGCAGCCAGCCTAAACACATCTTGCTAGTTAGTGAACACAAGTGCATCGGTCAGAAGGAATATGTTTTTGGGAAGGACTATCTAGTAAAAAATAAACAGTGTAAAAAAAAAAAAAAAAAAAGTGTTATGCCCTAAACCCCCGAAAAATAAATGAAATAAATTTACAGGCGGCAGCCCCAGCCTGCTCAGCGTGGGGAGGTAGGGGGTTTGGGGCTGGCTATTAACAATGTATACGACTAGGAGTTATATATTTGTATTACTGAAAATTCCATATTCTTCCTCGGCTAAAAAAACTCCTCAAAAATGGTGAGAGTAGTATTATTACCCTTCTGGAAAAATGTTAGTGTGACCTCTGTACTCCACCATGTCGCACTGAGCCACTAAAAAGATGGTGAACCCTGTCGGATCTGAGCGGTGAAATGATACATGCAGGATATCGGGCGCATGGTTTGAATTGCGGGACTGTGCATTGGCAATGTCAGCAATGAACTTTCAGTGAACTCTGGGGACGGGGTAAGTAAATGTGCTCCAAAGTCTGCATCAACACTTGATTTGCATGAACACCTAAAGTGCAAACACTAAACCCCGATATGTCACTTTTCTGAAATTAAATTGGGAACTTTGTGTCTGTGCCTAGCTAGCATCAACACCTTAATCCCCAGTTTGTTAATTTACTGACATAGAATGGGGAACTCTGTATTAATACTTAGGGGGATACTTATCAAGGCCTCTGTGCCACGTCAGTGGCGTAGAAGCCCTAAAATAATTGCAAATGCTATTATTACGCCCATTATACAACAGGGAGCGTGAAGCAGGAAACTTCCATTGGTGCATACTCCACCCCCATATGTCACTAAAAAGTCATAACGTATCCAGAGAGATTATCTTTGCGGTATCCTTATTAAATAGATAGACTACTAAACATTAATTGGTTACGACCAAAGGTATAGCGAGGTGGAAATATCCCACCCATGATAGAATCAGAGGCAAAAATATACATGTATATACAGCATCTCACAAGGTCTAAAGATGTAATATGGATATTTAATTCAAATATAAATGATTATGTTGAAATCATGACATTACCTATGGGTTAAAGGAGTCTTGGTATTCTTGAATACAGATTAACACAGCAAGACAGTTTTGCCTATAAACTAAGAGAACACTAGTACCCCTAATCAAAGTTATGTCAGCACTAGCTATGTCAATACTTATATGATGGAGGACATAATGACACTTCATGGACGTCAAATAAAACAAACATAACCAACATGCTCCATCTGTCCATCTGGTTGTAATGTCCGCAAATAAAAAATCCACCTGATTCACGTTGTGATATTTGAATCTGAAACTGCAAAATACTGTTATTTCCACAATGATTTTGCCAAACATGCCTGGATACAGCCGTGTCCTCTTTATTTTTCCACATTATTTATGTGGTCCCTAAACCTTCTTTTGGCTTCACGGTTCTTTTGACCGACATATTGAATGCCACAACTACAGGTCAACAGATCACACCAGTTGTTTTACAATTACAGAAATCCCCGTTCTGGAAGGTCTCCCCTATGCAGATGTAAATACATGCCTTGCAGCTTCAGCAACATAAGGTTCCTTTAGGTTTAGCAGGGAGCCAGGTGCCTCGTCCAGTTAAGGGTTTCAGATGAATATGGACCACACTATCACCAATATTGCAGCCCCTCTTGTATGTGACAGCTGGATAATCCTCAATGCAATATCTGCAATATCCTTGTCCATCTTCAGAATATCCCAACTGTCCTGTAGAACCTCTCACACTTCACGGTGTTGATGGCACACTGAACACGATTGCCCTATTGAAGGCCAACATACTAACCAACGGGGGATACGTGATTGCACTTAAGTGGTGGTCACAGCCCCAGATAAATTCTTTGAGTGATGTACTTTCCAAAATGGTGTCACTTCTCAGGGGTTCATAAAATGGAGTTACGGGGGGCGTGGCTTGCGCATGGAGGAGTGAAGACGTGCCGAGACTAAGCTCCCGGGCCTGAACGCTCCCACTGTCCTCCATACCTCAGCAAACCCGGAATTTCTTGCCATATGGGAAACAGGAGAGGGACCAGAGCCTCTAGCGTGAGTCACACATGCGATCGCGGCTCCATTACCTCATATTTTGACTCGGCCGAATCCTCCAGCGGCGCGGGACGCGGATCCAAGATGGCGACAGCACATGGTTCTCCGGCCTGCTCGGAAGCCGCGCACATGTCAGCACCGCCCTCTCCTACAGGCACCTCCATGTCAGCATAGACTGGGACCTGCGTGCTCACCTAGAGTCTCTGCCCACCAAGACAGACCTAGAGGGCCTGGTAAGCCACCTTGAGGCCTCATACAAGAAGGAGGTGGATTCAGTGAAACAGGAGGTGAGACAATTGGCCCATAGAATTGCAGATGCTGAGACTGGGCAAGATAACATTTGGGACACTATTTCAGAACAAAACAAGATACAACAGGCCCATTCCTTAGCCATGAGAGACATCTTCTCAGCTCAAGAAGATTTAGAAAACCGTCATAGACTGAATAACATTCGCATAAGGGGCCTACCCGAATTTATTGAGGCCAAAGAATTGGACTCGGTGGCTCAATTGTTGTTTGCCGATTTACTGGATGACCCAGCACTTCCTCAAGTGGAACTGGATAGGATTCACCGCACATCAGGCCCGAAACCTGCGGACAATCAACGTCCCAGAGATGTAGTATGCAGAGTACATTTCTTCAAGATGAAAGAGCAATTAATGAGGGCTGCCAGAACCAAAGAACATGTGCTATATATCGATAAAGAAATTACCTTTTTACCTGATCTGGCACGCCGCACTCTACAACTTAGGAGAGCCCTACGTCCCCTCCTAGGAGAGCTAATCTCCCGCAAAATTCAATACCACGGCGATATTTCGTGATCTAGGGGACTTAACTAAGTTCCTAGGCATACTGGAGCTACCTATGATTGCTATACTGGACTGGCCAGTGTTACCACAACCTATGGTGCCACCTCATCGTGAAAAGTGGTCACCCTCACAGAAACCACCTAAGAAACGGCCTTCGAATGGGAACTCACTTGGTACCACCTGATTAGATCACAACAATAACTGTCATCACTAACTTAATAGATGATCGTTTTCCGGGTTCGCTAGCATAAGCTAACATGTTGTGAAGTTACAATAGTTGGGGAGGATGTTCCCCTTTGCCACGTATGGCGGGGAGAAGGGGGTTCCCCCTTATATATCATGACCTATATTCCCTTCTGGTTATGTGAGGCATCTAATGCCATGCCCTACCGGCGTTGGCTTTACTGTTTTATAATTGTTTTCTTTTTAAGAGAAGGGAGGTTTATTCTCTTTGGAGGCTGGGAGCGGGACGCAGGGAAGCTATCGCTCACCATATGTTTCTACGTCCCCAGACTGACATTCAAGCGTTGGCAGGTTCTGACGATGGTTTATTAGACATTTATTGTTCAGACTGGAGTTTCAATACTAGTAATACTACTCTAATCTTTACTATCTAT
The DNA here is from genome assembly GCA_019512145.1 of Engystomops pustulosus. Classification (NCBI taxonomy): domain Eukaryota; kingdom Metazoa; phylum Chordata; class Amphibia; order Anura; family Leptodactylidae; genus Engystomops; species Engystomops pustulosus. The sequence goes on from CM033643.1 coordinate 159,300,755, forward strand.
GTCTGGCTTGTCTTGTCTTCCCCCATCTTTCCTTCCCTTCTCTCCCACCCTAATACCTACCTTGCATCTAGTTTAGGGCTAGTCGTAATGTTTAACATATTTTTGCTTTTCGTCTTTGATTATTTCTAAGATGACTGATTTGACAATCTGTACATTTAATGTGAAGGGATTTAACGTCCCCAAGAAACCTGGTCAGATACTCTATTCTATGCACAAAAATCGTGCTAAGATAGTAATGCTACAGGAGACTTATTTTGAGCGAAACAAAACACCACATTTCAGAGACCGTTATTATAACACGTGGTTACATGCACCAGATCTAGATGGTCGCTCAAGAGGAGTCTCCATCGGATTTCACTATTCATTCCCCCCAACAGTATTGGAATCATATAGCGATCCTGAGGGTCGATATTTATTTGTTAAAATTTCATATGCAGCTAAGTGTTATACCCTGGCTAACATGTACTTTCCCAACTCAGGTCAAGTAGCCTTCGCATTAGAGGCACTGACGTCTCTGGACTCGTTTGCGTAATCCTCCCAGATCATCCTGGCTGGAGATTTCAATTGGGCATGGGATTGTTTAGTTGATACATCCTCTGGTAAGTCATCCCTTTCTTTTGCAGTGGTGCGTAGACTCAGGAAAGTTACAAAAACAACTCTTAGTAGACTCTTGGAGAACTCTAAACCCACACACTAGAGAAAATTCCTTCTATTCTGCAGCTCACAAGTCATATAGTAGAATAGACATGATATTTGTTAGTCACCCACTTTTAGACCTAGCTACTAAAGCATATATAGGACACATCATTTGGTCAGATCATGCCCCAGTGTTTCTTGCTCTCTCAGTATTTCCCACCCCCCGTAAGCCGTTCACATGGCGACTTAATGAAAATCTTTTAAACGATGCTCTATGTGTAGAGGAGGTTAAGCAGCGCCTATCTAGATTTGCACAAGACTACAGAGAAGCCCCCTCAATCTCACCCACATTATGGGAGGGACTAAAATGCGAGATCAGAATGGTCTTTATATCACATGGCTCACGTATGAAAAAAGCAAACACAGCTAAAATTTCTGCTCTATTAACTCATCTATCTGAGCTCGAAACACGCAATAAAAAGTCATGCTCTGCCTCTATCCAAGTAGAAATCTCTAACACGCGTCAGGAACTGCTTAGCCTCCTAGACCAGAGATCTTTCTGTGCAAGAGAAAAGCTATATAGAGGTTACTATGAACATGCTGATAAATGTGGTCGGTGGTTGTCCCGGGCATTACATCCCAGAACTAGGGCCTCGTATATCACATCCCTTAATGCTAAAAATGGCACAAAACTACACACGACTCAACAAATTCTAAAGGAGTTTCCGAATTATTATTCTGCACTATATAATATTTATCCCAAATTTGAGGGCTCTGCAGCAAGTGATAAGTGGGCAAAATTAAGACATATTTTTCAGCCCATGGCCTGCCTTCCTTACTTGCAGAAGACATCAAACAGTTAGAGTCAGATTTCACTCCTGAGGAGCTGGATTTTGTCATAAAAGAACTTAAAAATGGCAAAAGCCCAGGCCCGGACGGGTTTGCCTCCAGATTCTTTAAAAGAGTCCCTTTCACCTACCATGCTGAGAGTCTTCAATGACATTGCAAAGGGAGGATCATTTCCACCTCAGGCTTTGCAGGCTCACATCTCCGTCCTGCCTAAACCTGGAAAGGATCCAACTGTCTGCGGCAACTTTCGGCCAATCTCCTTGATCAACATTGATCTAAAATTATATTCTAAAATAATAGCCACTAGGCTGAAATTTTTACTACCCAAAATAATACATCTTGATCCGGTTGGGATTCGTAGCTGGCAGAGAGGCTAGGGATAATACCCTTAAAACCATCTCCTTAACTAGGTTTGCCAAATCTAGGGGAGCCCCGCTGTGCCTTCTATCGGTCGACGCTGAGAAAGCGTTTGATAGGGTCAGCTGGGACTTCCTTCGAGCTACTCTGGAGGGAATTGGTATGGGCCCAGTTATGCTCAAAAGAATTATGGCGCTCTATAGTCACCCGTCAATCTTTACCATGTGTTCTGTTTTATTGATGTCACAGCTCACTCTTGCAATGGTACTGCAACTGTTAAGATATGCCCGTTTATGCTCTTGTGACATATCATTTCCTGTGAAATACTGTTTTATCCGCATTGTATTGACCATCTACATGTGAATACTGTACATGTTGTACACTTTTATTCATAGTACTTTCAATAAAAAGATTTACCCATAAAATGGAGTTACTTGTGGAGGTTTATAGAACATAACCTTTTTAGACCACTTTCAAACTAAATGTGTCACCAAAATTTTAGCGTTTTTCAAATCTCTTGAAAATCTGAGAACTTGCTACTAAAACTGCAACATTCATTATAAAAATAAAACGTAAAACAAATTATGGCAATACAAAGACAAATGGTTAATGTACTATAACATGGCTGCCTGGAGCTGTTGTATCTCTCCTATACACACACACAGGCTGTAGGGGGTGTGGCCGCCAGCACCAGGAAGCACATGGAGGAGACATTACACCATTATACTTCACATCATTATACAGGCTGTCAGTCAAGCACTGTGGGTGTGGCTGTTCCTCCCACTCATGAATAAGCTGGACAGCTTGAATATGATAATGACTCATTGGACATCTCACAGGTCATTTGCATACAGCTTTAGGACCTCATTGCTTAAGTTTACAGGCATGTAGAGGGACAAATGAAGGAATAGAGGCAACGCTCTCTAATGGCAGTTTATGAAAATATATTTAGTTTAGGGGGTTAATTTGCCTGACGGGTTCTCTTTAAGTATAAAGACAGCCAGCCAGCCCCCTTAAGTATAAAGACAGCCAGCCCCCATAAGTATAAAGACAGCCATCTAGCCCTCTTAAGTATAAAGACAGACAGACAGCCCCCTTAAGTATAAAGACAGCCAGCCCTATTTAGTATATAGCCAGCCCACATAAAAAATAAACTTACATACTCACCTTCCTGCATCCCGATGCTTGCCGCAGTTTCCGGATGCTCGTCGTGGGTACTCTTTTGTCTTCTTTCCGCTGTAACAGCCGGCAGAGACGCGTCTGTGCGATTGAAGGCTACAGCATACTATGACATCACCAGCGGCCGCATCATAGTATGCGCTGGCCGGCAGATCGCATGGCAGCGGCTCTGCCAAATGTTACAGGGGAGAAATATTAGCCAAGGTGAGATCTTTCAGCACATTTTTTGTGCTGAAAAACTCGGCTTATACGCGAGTATATATGGTATTTTATTTTACGGGAACAAGTTTAATGCATTCTTGCTCATAACTGAATTAGGTCATATTTCTTGAAAAAAAAAATCAATAATATTCAATATGTTTATCATTACCTGTGGGAGAGCTGTGAGCTGGTAAAGTTGTTTTAGTTTTAGTATCTGATAAACGAGAGATGCTGTTAGCTCTGGCTCGTGGGGAGCCTTTTCCATCAACCGTTTGAGTAGTTTTAGGACTGCTCCTGCTTGCATGTTCTACTGTTCGAGAAGATCCACTGCTTCTTGATATTGTTGCTTCAGAGTCACTGCGTGTTGATATGGAACCAAGTCTTGCTCTACGTGGCTGTGCCAGCAAATCAATCCTTGAGAAAGCTTTTTTACCTGCTGGTGGTTTAGATGTTGAACTTGTTGTTGAAACTTCAGAGGCAACAGATGCCCTATCAGTATCCCCAACTTCTGTATCAGAAGTTTCACCTAGACGTGATCTACGCAACAGTGAAGTCCTTGTTGGACGGGGTCTCGGAAGTGTGATTGACTTACTAGTAGAGGTAATTTTTGATGCAGCAACTTTCTCATCTGAAGATGTAAACTGAGATTTAGAGATGGACTTTCCAGAATAATTTTCTTGGTCAGATGACAAAATATCTGAAACAGCTGAACAATGTAAACTAGACGTTTGATCATCATCTGTTAAATCAAGGGAAGGCTGACGATTTCTGCCACTTGATCGCAGCACTTTACGTATTTCTGCTCTACTTCCAACGTCTTTCACCTGTGTTTTACTTTTCCTCTCAGCTTTTTCTCGGTACACAGTTGAAACATGGGAGTCTTTGGATGGAGAAGCTGTTGAGGATTTCTCTTTGTGTACACTACTGAGACCTTTCCGTTTTTGGGAACACTTTTTATCTGAATCACCAGCTACAATGCTTATTGTACTTGCTGTATCAACATCAGATTCGGGTGATATTGAATTTTCTTGGGTATAGCTTGGTGTTTTTAGATCATCATCGGGTTTACTTTCATCTCGCAATCTGGCCTCTAAGAAAGCCATGACTGCTTCTGTATCTTTCAAAAGCATAGTGGTGTCTAAGCTAGAGTCAGTGTCTACAGAGTCACTTCTTTCTCTTATATTGTTCACTGATGAAAATGAAAATACAGATGATACAGCTGGTTGCTTACTGATATGTGGTATAAGTTCTATTGGTACATTTGAGCTGGGTTTGTCAATGGTGAAGCTGCCTTGTCTAACCAATGGTTTTATAGATTCTTTTCGTTCAGTTTCATCACTTTTACTTCTATTGACTGATACAGCTTCAGTTTTCTGACCCACATCTGAACATTTTTGTAGTTTGCAAACAGTCTGAGTTGAGCATTCACCTTTGCTGAATGAGATAGTTGGTGGCTTATTGTAAACTTTTACAGATTTCAATTGATCTTTACTCTGCTCTTGTGTTTTGTGTGCAAAGGACTTTTTTTCAGAGCTTGAAAATCCAATAGCGTCATTCTTTGAAGTATCCACCAATGGTTGAGAATAATCTGTAAGGGTAGCAGTTTTTTCACCTGAACTACTACCTAGTTGACTTGTTGTTTCCATTCTGCCATTAGAAAAATATAGATTATTTTTCTTGCTTACATGAGCAGGTGATTCTTTCTCCTGTAATTCAGTATCCTGTTTTTCCCCAATTTCTGATCTAAGGCCGTGTTTGCTGATAGAAATCGGAGGCTGGCTTTCTTCTTTAGGAAGCTTTGGTAAAGTTCTCCTTTTACGATCACTTTGTACAGAGGTGGTGGATCCACTACTTTTAAGTGATACTTCACAGTCATTCATATCCGCATCTAAAATAAGAAAAAAAAAATTCTTTTACACCCTGCTTACAGTAGTTTTGATGTAGATTTAGTTGTTCTTATAGCAAACATATGAACATTAAAATGGTTCACATTTACTTGACTTATTTACTTTGGATATGTATAAAGGATTCATAGGTGCTTCCTCTGCGGCCATGATGTAAACTGTAGTAAGTTAAAGGGGTTGTCAGAGTTCTTAAAAAAGTATTATGTGGCAGGGATGGGGCTGCTTTAAACTAGTACTTACCTCCACACCGCTGTCCCTCCCAACCATACCGCTGTTTGTTTACAGGGCCTGGAATGTGGCCGACCACACCCACCTTTTCCCATATATAAACGCCTGATACAGCGCTGAGAAAAGGGACGGGTGGGTGTGGCAGGCCACCTCGGACGGCCGGAAGCTGAACTCGGCACAGCTTCTGTGCCCTTGTAAACAAACGGGGGCGTGGCCCGGCAAGACGACTGCACTGGGCACCGGGAGGGATTGTTGAGGTAGGTGCTAATTTAATTTTTTAAGCAGCCCCATCCGGGTCACATGTTACTTTTTTTTAGGACTTGGACAACCCCTTTAATACTTCGACCCAGTGTCTGTATTTGAGAAGTATCCCCTTCAGTCCCTCTGCATTGTTATGTGCAGATTATTTTCATAATAATACACATACGGAAAAAAAACACCCCATGATTTATTATGCAGTTTCTTCTGAATAATGAAATATCCAACATTTGGAATACCGTTTGTGATATTTTTTTGTTCTTCTTCAGTAGTTATTTCTTTTCAACCATAAAAAGTACATTGGTAAAAGCTCATAGTAAAAGTACACTCAATAGAATGCCAAATGCTCATTTGTGATTTCAAGTCCACAATAGATTCGCTGATTTTTTAAGCAAGTCACAACCATGGAATCTGTTTGACCCCTTCATGACCAGTGGTTATAGGTGCCGGAATGTACAGGTCAATTTTTGACATTCTGCTGTGCGCTTTTTTAAAATGACAATATCTATGGAAAAGCTTTACATATCATAACAAAATTTCACTTAGTTTATTTAATGACATGTTAGATAGCTTTTTTTGTAATTTCTCCAATAAGTTTTTTAAATAAGTAGTAACTTTTACCAAAATATGTTATAAATATGTACAGCATTATTCCATCACCCTTTCCCATGCTCAGCTAAAGAGGGTGCATGTACTTCTGCAAAGTGAAAGGATTTCCTGCAGCTTATTCTATATTCTGCCTTCAGCTGATAGGCTGGAGGTGGCACACTTCAAACACTTATATCTCTTGACCCCTTGTCTAAGACCCTTGTCTTATTAAATAGGAGAATCTTCCCTTTAATGTGATATATGGATTGTGTATGTATGCTTAAAGGGGTATTCCAGGAATCAGCATAATTCATATACAAATGAGTCAGTAAAATATAAGCTTATATGTAATTAGTTGTTATTTAAAATTTTGCTCCCGTTAGCAGAAAAATGCTGGTGACATAGACTGTAATGGAGAATTAAAATGCTACCGGCCCTTTAATCAGTCCATTAATTTCCTCCGCGCGGTCCGTTGCAGAGCATACACAGGACAGAAGATGGCCGCTGGTCACATGTCCACATCATATGTCCTGCACCTGCTTCGGCAGGTCATGTGATCACCACTAGGTTTGGCTGTAGTCGGTTGATTGCAGTGCAGCCAGTATGGCCAGTGTTGTGTTAATGTGCAGTGATGGCAGTTACACATCATTACTATGGTACCAGTGCAAGAAAACCTGTTATATCATCACTGGGAGCAGAGCATAAGAGGTAGGAGTTACTGAGGACTAAAGGATCTTGGGACTTGTAGTTTCCAGTGGCAGCCATCTTGGTGATAATTTTAGAGAGGCCATTAAATTTTGTGAATTCATAAAATCAAACTATTTAAGCTCCATTAAGTTTTGTTGCATTCATTTATTTATAGCATTATGGGTTTTTGTATCAGACGTTTATATTCCCGGAATACCCCTTTAACAGAACCGGAAATATCCACTCTCAGAGTTGCAATCGGCAATAAAAAGCCGAACATAAAAATAATTTTTTAGTCCAACTTTAAGGGTTGATGTCTATGGTTCTGTTATGCATCCACACACAATCCATACATACATTATACACATTGGGGCTCATTGGGGCCCGGGGACACTTTCGTTGGACAATTTCCGTTTTGCAGCGCTGGGACAGGGATTTAAATGGGGTTTTTGGCGCACGTGATCGGATTTTGGCGTAATCGCGCCGCATTTAATGCGACACAAATCGAGGGATGGGCCACCGGACGATCTGACAGATTCGGATAAACCACGGGATTTAGCCTAAAAATTGTGTCGCAAGCCAAGCACTTACATGCACCAGGAGGAAGAAGGTGAACTCCAGGCCCTAAATGGTGAAGCGACACATGCAGGATATCGGGCGCACGATCTTCATGAATCGCGGCAGAGTTCTTCCTCGCCGGACAGTCCGGATCGGGGATCGCGCAGGACCGGGTAAGTAAATGTGCCCCATTATATTAAAAGGGGGGATTCTTTTATTTAAAGCGTGCTCTGGAGAGGTGCATAATTTGAGTAAGAGGAGAGTGCCAGGGGAGCCACAGGAGTGACAAAGTCTCATTATCATAATTTTCTAATTTTTTTTTAGCAAAACCACTCAGTTCAGAGATTAAACAAGATATGTTTCTGCATCAGTGTAACTACAGCATTATCAAGGTATGTTTGGTTCATAGTGCATACATGCAAATGGTAGATTTTCTTTAACCCCTTTGTGTTTAAGCCATTTTAGACCTTTAGGACCAGGCCTTATTTTTTAAAATCTGCCCTGAATCATTAAAAGAGGTTATAACTTTGTGACACTTTAACATATCCAGGGGATTTTGAGATTGTTTTCCCGTCACACATTGTACTTCAAAGTAATAGAAACATTTTGATGCCATCTTTTGTGTTTAGTACTGAATAAAATAGAAATTTGGCAAAAATTTCTAAAAATTATTCATTTTCAAAGTTCAAAATGTTCTGCTTTTCAGACAGATAGTCATAGCACCCAAGTAACTTCATAACTAACATTTCCGGAATCTCTGCTTTATATTGGCATGGGGTTTTATGCATCCTCGCTCTTTTCTAGGTTGTTAGGAGGTTCAGAATTTTGGGTTCATTTTTTTTCATTTTTATGAAAATCACCAAAACCCTTATGTAGAGGCACATGCTCAGCTTTAACTGACTTTGAGAGGCCTAAACAGCAGTAAAACCCCATAAATCATTTTAGAAACTACAACCCTCTATGTGTAAAAAAAAAATCAACTTTAAGAAGTGTGTTAACCCTTTAGATGCTTCACAGGGGTTAAAACAAAATGGAGGTGTAATTTACAAGCTGTAATTTTTTTTAGACAATACAGGCGGTCCCCTACTTAAGGACACCCGACTTACAAACAACCCATAGTTACAGACAGCCCCTCTGACCTCTAGTGAAGCTTTCTGAATGAAGCTTTATTGATAATCCTTGGTCCCATTACAGCAAAAAATTGTTAAAACTCCAATTGTCACCGGGGCCAAAATTTTTTTTGTCTGGATCTACAATTATAAAATATACAGTTTCGACTTACATACAAATTCAACTTAAGAACAAACCTCCGGACCCTATGTTGTACGTAACCCGGGGACTGCCTGTATATTAATTTTGAACAAAAAGTAAACCGTTACAACGTATTAAATGACAAAAAAAAACTCCACAAAGTTTGATACCCAATTTCTCCCCACATGTGGTGGTGACTGCTGTACGGCCGCACGGCGCGGGCATAGAACGGAAGGAGGCGCCATTAAGAGCAGATCTGCAATGTCACATTTTACAGGCTATAAAATGTTTTTTTTTTTGTGATTTGGACATATAGGAGATTATTTTTTTGTGTGGAAGAGATCCACTTTTCAGGCAAATCCTTTACGGGGCGCTCAATAGCTAATAATCAGATTTTATTAACTCTTTCTTGGTGGTGGTTAAAAAAATCATTAATTCTTGTTTATGGTTTTTAGCATTTTTTTCGCCGGACGTTCACCGTACCATAAAAATAATGTGTTATCTTTATTTTATGGGTCATCACAATTACGGCGATATCCCATTTATTTGGCTTTTTTATGGTAAACTTGTTTTGTTTTTGTAAAATGTATTTGCCATGTAACAATGGGCAGAACATTTATATTTTTTGTTTACAGTGCTGGTTTAGAGCTTATTTTTTGCGGGACAAGCTGTACTTTTTCTTGGTATCATGTTGGGGCAAATTTTTACTTTTTGATCACTTTTTATGCGGTCAGATATGAAAATGTAATAATTTTTGTGAGTTTTTTTTGTGGTTTTTTTACGACGCTTACTGTATGGGTTCAGTGACAATTTTATTTTATTGTAAAGTTGTTACGGACGTTTATTTTGTCCCAGGGTGGGACATGAACAAGTGATCATTTCATCACTTGTTCATTGTAATATACTGCAATACTAATGTATTGCAACACAGGCTGACAGCTAACAGGCAGCTACTATAGGCAGCCCTGGGGTCCTGATCGGAATCGGGTTGCCAAGGTAACGATCGGCACCTCCGTGCCCTGCATGGAGGGTGTCGATCGGCAAACCGATGCACCATTGTCATAGTGACCGCGGCGTCTATAGGGTTAAACAGTCGAGATCGCGATAGTCGCGATCAGGGCTGCTACTGCGGGATCCTGGCTATCACGTACTGCCGGGATCCCGTGGCGATCACCCGGGCTCAGCTTCTGAGTCTGGGCGAAAGCCATGACGTGATTCTACGTCAAGGTGCGGGAACGACCCACATCCTATGACGTAGAATCACGTCAAGGTGCGCAAAGGGGTTAATGACCTGATTTCTACTCTTCCCCAATTTGGCGTTTGTATTTTTAATTCTATCCACCTGTTCAAGATAAATAGAATATATTGCTGTGGTAATTATCTTAAACTAGCCAAGGACAGTAATCTATTTTCGATCCTGCTGTAATTTGTACTTGGTAACAGTTAGGTCAAGAACTAATGATTATGGGCATCTGCCATAGGATGCGACATATTAGCCATTAAGTAAAGAGTTAGTACTGGTAAGTTCACAAAAACAGTAGTCTTTAAAATGTATATTATTATGTAATAAATAAGGGACTCCTAATATAGATGTTAAATTGAAGCCCGTCCGTTTCCCATCATTCCAAGTTTACCTTCCCTTACATATTCGTTATTTAAAAACTGCAATATAGTGCTGCAATGCATATTTTTTTTCAGTTGTAAATAAAAGAAAAGTAGCACTGCGCATCAGGCAGTGCTGTCAACTTGGCCAATCTTTTACATAAATTGCCCATGTGCCGTTAATGCCTTAATAATAATCCCTGAATGCACTCACTAATTGATACATCATACCTGATGCTTCCTTTATTTCTGTGTGCAGATTCTCTGTGCACTCTGTAGGATGTTTGTCTGAACACTGATAAATAGGAGGGATTTGCAGCAGGAGATTATGAATCATCTTGCTGCCACCCTTCTCCCTCTCTCAGACGAACAAAAGAAAGGCTGCTATTAGGATGGACTGAAGGAGTGAGAAACCGGTAGTTGAGTAGAGATACAAAGTGCTGCATGCGAATAACAGGGAAAGGCTTAAGCTCTAATAGGAGGCAAAGACACAGGTACATATACATGCATGTCTAATGGAAGAGATTTATTTAAAAGTGGCCAGACCCTTAAAAGAAAATCTACAATCAAAATCCATCATGATAAACCAGGTACAATTACCAGAGTTTGTTTACACAACTCTGATTAGTGAGCATTAAATCTTTCAGTTCTCTCCCTGGCTATAGTAGGTTATGAGCATTAATTTTAGTTTATGTGTCAGATTATTTTTCTTATGTGTCAGCTTATAGAGAACCGGTCATCAAGAACAGACACATATGAGGGCTTAATACAAGAAGTCTTTTCTGGCAGGTGGTCATGGCAAGGCTGCCAAAAAAATCTAGAAAAGTATACTTACCCTTCTCCTGTGTCCCTTTTGTGCCTCCGGTCTTCTGCAACATTGCCCTATGGAAGTTCCAAAGACAAAAACTGGTGTGACCCAAAGCAGGGTGAGTACAGATACTTTTTTGTTTTGCCACCCCTGGCCCAACTCCACATGAGTTTTCCAGAATACTAGAAATCAATACAAATCAAATCAATACAACCTGAGTGTAGCACCAACATAAAACTATGGATGTGACAAAAAAATATTATCATGCTGCTATGCACATGCTAACAGAAAAACACAATAGCTGCATCTAAAGCTCTTCAGGCCTTAGTTAGCATGTTAGGCCCAGTTCACATTTTTAAAAAGTAGTCAATTGCTTGAATCAGTTGCTGTCACAAGTAATGCTTTCACTCTGCTTAGAAACTGAATCAAAGCACACGGGGGCGTGGCATGGGCCGGTCGCATATGCGTTTCTATAGAAATGCATACGATCAGTAACCTGCACCCTGTGTCTTGCACTTAGACAATACAAAACACTGGTGATGGTTACCAATTTCATGTGTTTCGATAGACACACATATGCGATCAGGTTGTGGCACGCCCCCGTGCACTTTGAGTCAATGACAAAGCGCTACGTGTGACAGCATCATTATTGGGAGCCAAAACCAGCTGCACTCAGAACAGTGTCCGGGGAGATCTGGTCTCCCTGGACACTGCATGAACGTACTGCAGCATGCAGAACACAACTGTATGAAGCACGCAATGGTGTAACTAGGAGAGGCTGGGCCCCATGGCAGACTTGTGCAATAGGCCTCCCTGTCCCTTAAAAAATGTATGTATACATATTTGTACACACAATATATATCAAGGCAGGCAGCAGGATAGCGAAGTCAGGAACGGAAGCGGGGTCACAATAGGAATTCCCAATACACGTGTAGCATCAGGAACAAGCTTTCTCTAGAGCACTAGGAGTAAAGATCCGGTGGGGCTTGCAGGAAGAGGCCGGAATATATAAAAACCTGGAATAGCTAGAACAAATTAACGCTCCGCTGGCCCTTTAAATCGCAAAAAGCCGGCGAGCACGCCCTAGGAGGTGGAGACCCACCCGCCTGATTGCTGGAGACAGTGCTGGAGCTCGAAGAGGTCAGTGAGGCCGCGGCACACATGAGGTGGCACATGGAGGCATGCACCTATGACCAGAGAGAGGGGTTGCAGGAGCACCCGTGACAGTGAGATATTGTTCTAATCCGTAATTAGATAGTAAGTTATACTGTTCTTGGGTGGGGATGTTAAAGAATAGAGCTTCGGATTTATCCAAATTGACTCTCAGTCCCGAGACACTGGCTAACTGTTGCAATAGCACATTGTGAGACACTGAAGGGGTTAACTGTGGATGAGCGATAGATTTCCATTGGGTTTTCCTGTTATGCAAGGTTTTAATGCCGAGGTTGTGTCCAGCTGCAAACACTGTAAATTCGGGAAGTATGGCTCAAACAAGTTTTTTTTTGGAGCAGTTGGTTAAAACTGTCCAGGCCGGATTTATATGGAATGGATTTGCAGGCTGGTAGTGGGGCAGTCCATTCCACCTCCATGTTTGGCTAGGTCATGTTTTAGGTTGCTGAGCAACTTGGACACAGATGGTGGGAGCAGCCTAATCAGGCTGGATAAAGCTGCTGAGCAGAGCTGAGAGAGTTGGGCTCTGAAAAGGAGGTTTGGCAGAGTGCACACAGCCCTGACTTCCATGACTGGAACCAGCAATGTCCTTGCAGGTGACTTTTTATGTTAGATTTTGTTTATGTTTGATGCTTGGATGTGAAGGTGGTTTCATTTTGTACCTGCTACTTGAATAAACGCAGGCAAGACCTGTTTTGGACTATACCTTGGTGTCACTGTCTCCGCTACCACGGTCTCTACTGGGCCAAATCTCCCACAACATGTAGGATGTGGAAGGGACAAGTGAGGGGAGGAAAGGGTGAGCCAAAGATTGTCATCAAATAAACTGATTTTATAAGAATTTCCCGCCATTTCAAAGCCTTTTTTATAATGGTTAGCCCTTATGGCTGCCGCCAGGGGCTCCATTGCCAGGGCAAATAATGCCAGTGACAACGGACACTCCTGACGGGTACGTCTTTCTCTGTGTATAGGGTAATTTTAAATCTGCCACTGGGGTATCATATAGCAACTTTAAAGATATGACAAAGGGCGCTTGAAATCCGAACTTTGTCAAGACTGAGAACAAATAGTCCCAAGAGTAGTTCTGAACTGAATGTATTAGGTTTAGAACTCTTCAAACATTGTCTGGAGCTGCCTTGTGGGGATGAATACCACATGGTCTCCATTTATCAACTGTGGGAGTAGTTGGTTAATTCTGCGGGCCGTGCATATGGATATTTTAAAGGGCTTTCCCAAGTTAGGCCCTATCTGCAGGATAAGCCACATCGGGACCCTCCATACTCGTGATCTGTAGGGGTCTCATCACGATAGGGTCTAACTTGTTTCATGGGAAGAATCCTTTAAATAATTCTCCATGAATAATACAGTAACTATTTGTTCTTAAAATTACCATTTTCAACAGAAGTCAACCTATTGGATTCATTCTGGCCATTTTCTTGATCATGACCCACATGGTTAGAGGCCAAACTTGCCCACTGGGATACCCAACGTTTTCTGCCTGATACATCCAGAACATCCTAAAAATAGACAAAAACAGCATTAAATAAATTGAAAAATAACACTTGTAAAGTTATTAATTCTATTTCTGATTTATTGTATAAAATGTATTGTATTAAATGTATAGTGCAAGTGCATACAAATAGAAAATATCTGCTAAAGTTTTTTTAAGGCTAGAGTTTTGAACTCCAGCCTACATCCCCCACAACGCCGGCATACTGCAGCCTCATAGTAAATACATAAAAGTGTTGCCCGTTTTTCACTTCTCCACCAGGATTCAATGATTTAGAACAAGTAAACCTGGTCTAAATATCAGGAACATTCTCTGTGGTTTTTAGGAAAAGATTTAAGTCAATTTGATGGACTGGGATGTTCATGCCCCTGCCGCCAACCATTCGGCTCAAAGACCCATTACACTCAAAGTGGGCGGTAAGATTTAAAATCAGCTGAAACGCTGAAAAAAATTTGCTTGGCTTGCACCCATGTGCCTTGGTCTCCTAAGCAACCCACCACAAAAACGGTGCATATACGGTGGACAACACCATATTTAGAATGTCACAAACCCCACACAACGTAGTCCAAATACGGATTGCACAGGGAACCATACAAATTAGCCCACTTACGCAAAATGGCATCCTTACACTAATTCCTACTTCCTTAGCACACAGCACACCCAATCAACTCAATTCTCATGTCAGGGAAACCAAACATATCCGTATCCCACGGTGGATGAAAAACCTTGGACCGGCCTGCAAACTCAATGCATCTCCATGGACAGACAAGAATTGAATGGTGGCGTAATACTTTTAGCTAACCACCTAATCCACCCCCTTGGTCATGTGAGAGGAGCGTGGCTACCCCTCAAGGTGGAAAGTTGTGGACATATCTTCAAATTATGTCATATCTTCTCATATGGGTCTCCTGAGAAGATATACCCGCCACATTTCCCAGCATGAATTAACAAATATAACAATACCAAACATCATTATGAAATGTCAGCCCAATGGTCTAATAGCCATTTTCTTGGCTCCCTTACTCCGAAATCCTTGGTGCTCGACACCCCAGGACTATTAGAGGATGCTGATTGCAGATTGGTTAATCAGAAATTGAAATATTTAATTTAAAACAGTTTTCTTCAAAGTATAATTCTGCCATATCCTCACGTAGCCATTTTATGTCACATGGCTGGCATTAAATGCAAGCTGGAGTCATGACCTCAGGCTCAATTAATATTCTATTGAAGGGATAGAGGAAACCAATTACCAATTCTATGGATGAGGACATGAAACTCACAGTGGGGGCAGTTGGTCTACGGACCAGGTGCTAATTATTTTATCTCATAAGGGCAAGTTGATTCCCCTCCACACACAACTGGCAAAGAGGGGGCACTCCAATCCGTAATTTATGACATAGACCTCTTTTTTTGTACTCCCATAGACTTCTATGGAGAGATCATGCTGCAAAAACATAAAAAAAAATAAAACGTTCATTTTTTTTCATTTTGGGCCGAACGGCCAGTTCACAGTGTGTTGAGAAATATGGTGACTAGATACATAGCCGAATTTCCTATTAAGTCAATGGGGCCCTTTTTTAGGTTTAAAAAAAAAAAAAAGGTTGTGTGCATGAGGCCTAAATTCAAGGTTTTTAAAAAAAATATTTTGTCACGTGAAGTAAAATCAGTTTTAATCTACTGGTCATTATAGCCAATATTGCCAAATTTAAACGGCAAATGAAAATTTTTTTTAATAAGTCACTTATAGTTTGGAAATTTGCGCCTGTACAAAAGACGCAGATTTTTGAGCAACCAGTTCTAATTTTATTCCTACAACAGCAGGAAGCCAATTGATGGCCGCACCCCAACAAGTGCGTGCCGGCTCTGTAAAATTTAAAGGGCAAGCGCTCCACTAATTGGCGCTGGCCAGCTGCATGCCTTAATAAATGGATGTTTATGCTTCCATGCCTGAGAGAAAGCTGTATTCCAAGGCCTCTGCGTTTATTCAGATTTCCCGTTGTGACCTTGATTCCGTTCCTGACTCTGATTCTGTGCTACCTGTCTCGACCTCTTGCCTGTCCCTGACCACGAGTTTGCGTCACGATTCTGAACTACGCCTTGGCCGCCACCGCAGGCAAAGTTGCACCTGTGGAATGACCTGGTGGTACCATGCCGCAGCAAGTCCAACCTGCTTTGCGGTGGGCTCTGGTGAAAACCGGGTACCACTTAGACTCCGATCCCAGGTGTCGGTTTACATCAGCGCCCGCGGTGGTACAGGGGATCCACTACCTCTGCCAGATTCATGAAGAATGTGCACTACAACCTGCACACTTAACAGTACAGTTTTCACTGTTTTTATGAATGTGGGCCATTGTGTATGAAAAAAAAAATAACACGGATAACTTTTTCACTTTTTTAGTAATTTTTTGCTAGATAAGCTGACGTTTTTATTACTACCATTTTAGGTCTGCGCGACCTTTTGATCATTAATTAAATTTTTTATGTGATGTAAAATGGTGTAAAGGTGGCTTTTTGAACATTTGGGCACCATTTTCTGTTCATCACGGGAATATCCATTTTTATATTTTGATAGATCTGGCATTTTTGGAAGCGGCAAAACCACATCATGTTTGAAATTTTTTAAATATTTATTTTTTTCAGTTCTAGGGAAAGGGGGTATATTTGAAGGGTTTTTTTTTAATGTTTTTTGTTTTCACTATTTGTTTTAGACCCTCTAGGGTAATTTAACCCAAGACCGTCTCCTACCATTTTTACACACTAGAAACAATCTGTAGAAACCAAAACAGCCTCAGATTTTAAAAACACCCGAGGCTGTCATGGAAACAGACTGCCACCCTATGATGACTTCAAGAGGAACGACAATCGAAAACAGGATGCCGGCACCTATGGATTTTGACTGCCAAAGCCGGCAATCAAAGGGTTAACTATCATTTTTCTTGTTGAAGTTTCATCAGCTTCGTATGAGTTTTCTGTCAGATTTTGTGTAGTGTCATTTTTTCATTTTTTCCTGAGTGAAAAAAAAAAAAGTTTAATGTGATCTATAGCAATGGATGAGTAAAAAATGCACTATGCTTGTATTTGTCTTAGGGCTCAATGCATTTTTGATGTGTTCCCATAGACTTCTATAGGGCATTTTTCCCCACGTGAATTGCAAAAGTAAAGAATGCTGAGAGTTTCACGTATGTTAAAAAAAAAGTACAGGTATGTGCTAAAAACGCATATCTGAAAAACACCATTAACTACAATGGGGCATATTTATCACAGCTTGGCATACAAGATCGCAAACATTGGCAATACGTGGTGCACAGCAAGGAATTGAGACTATTTTCCCACTAAAGGCCACTTCCCCAACAAGTTGGAATATAGAAGCGTTAAGTGGGCTGTGCACAGCATATAGACTGTGTCAGCCAGGAGCTGCTATAGATGTCTGTCAGCGCAGCCGGACATATCAGGAGGCATGTGGGCCGCAGACAACAGATCATGTGCTGTTCTGTGCGCCCTGGCTGAGCACCCCTCTCCCCGCCTATGTCAATTAAAAGACTAGCTGGATAGCATGAAACACAATTCAAGCGCATTGGGGAGCTTGAATTTAGCCTTTATAGCTAAAGATTTTATGTTTTAGAACAAGCAACACATATGTTGCAAGTTGATACTGAATTTTAACGCATCATTGGTACAGGCTGCTTTACTTACTACTGATTTATTCATTTAGAAACACGCTGCTGGCTACGAGCGGTTATGGCGCCCTCTTCAATACTGCAAAGGAGGAAAATATGTTTTGCAGGATTGCAGCCCGCGCCGTCACTACTCAGCAGGACACATGATTCAGTGATGACACAGACAATACCCAACACAGGACTGAGCCTTGCGTCCTTACTATGCTGCTCCACTGTGAAAAAAATGGGCCCTGTAGAAAACAAGAAAGCCCTAAGCAGCCAAGGTTAACCCTTTAACAACCAGGCCCTTTTTCAATTGTGAAATTTAATTTTTCACTTTCAACATTCAAAAATCTATAACTTTTTAAATTTTTCATGTAAAGAGCTGTATGATGGCTTGTTTTCTGCTTAACAAATCGCATTTCACAGTGATGGTATTTAATTTTCCATGCCGTGTGTTGGGAAGCATGAAAAAATTCCAAATGCAGTATAATTAGTGTAAAAAAAAAAAATCACATTTGCGCCATTTTCTTGTGGGCTTGTTTTTTATGGCTATCACTTTGCGCCCTAATTCACATGTCTAATTAATTTTAAAAAATTAAAACCTTCTGTACAAAAAAAAAAATCTTTATTTTGCCACCTCTTGGCACTAATAACTTTCAAGTAGTGAAGGCAGTATATGACTGATCGCGCAGGATCGGGACAGCATGGATCGATGTTTCATTGCCATAGTGGGGAAAGAGACATAAATAAACGTGTGGCCTGGAAACCCCAGAAGGCCAATCTCAATCAAAGTAGCGTTGCCAATACAGATCATCTTGGACAGGAGCAAGTCTTGGACTTCTGGAGTTAAATGACGGGCCCGGGGGCCCAACACACTAGTAAGCATCTTACATGGGGTCTGCAGAATAATTGTGCACTCTAACTCCTCCATTTATATGGATAAACCAGCTCTTTTTTCTGGCCACTGACTATCGTGGGATGGTTGGGGCGCTCTTCCAGTGCTTGGGGAATACCGTATGATCTGCAGCCAGAAAGTGACAAGAGGCCTGTCTAACAGAGGAGATAGGAGGGGTATGATTGATAAAAGAGCCATTGTGGGGATGGGGTGCCCCTCTTGCCAGTGACCTATGGTAGGATCAAAAAACTCGTGTGAAAAATAGAAAAGCCTTACAGTTCTGCACAGTTAACTCAACAGAAAGAGCTTCTTCCCAGACCCATTAAAGCTGCCTACCTGAGGTGGCATTTTTAGCAATAAAATATATATAGTGGAGAGCGCATGGGCTGGTGAGGAGGGCAGTCCAACCAAGGCCTCCAGGGCCTTAGGGGAAAAACCAAAGGGTATGGGTCGAGGTCACGTGGCTGTTCAATTGTCTCTTGCTCCAGCCCAGACAAGGATATATTAGGGTGAGAGGCCCTCAAGGACTTCAGCATGGAATGGACTAACCATCCAAACTGGCCCGAAGCGGATGTAAGAAGAGGCCTCCAGCAGAGAAATCTATGTCTGCCCACACATGGGGGAAGGCAGGATTATGGGAATAGGAGAGTCAAAGGGAGATAAAACAGAAGTCTCAGCACCATCCCCTATCGATCAACGGCTCCCACATATGTCCCGGAAGGGATTTAGGCACAATATTGTGTAATTCGCCACAGTCGTAATGGTGGGGCTCAGCCAGAAAACAGTAGTTCCAATATCCAATGCACCGAAAAGAGAAACCGGGCAGCACTCACAATGTGAAGACCCCTTATTAGGTGCAGTACAAGGAAGAGCGTGGCCAGGCGACGGAAGTTTCCGCTATATCCCGCTTTCTTCAAGCCATTGACGCATCTGTCTGTGGCACACACAATATATGCGTTGTAGGCGGCAGCCGCGCCAAGGAACAGGTAACAAAAAATGACGTACAAGTAATTTCGTTAGTACACTACCAAGGTAAAAACAAAACAGTAATTGTACAGTTTATACCATCTTATCTAGGGAAAACGCCACAAATGATCATGCAAAATATGGGATTTTAACTAATCAATAACGCACAGACGAGACTAGACATATGATCGTACCTGTCTACTAAAACACCAAGGGTAGAGAGTCAAAGCTCTTATGTATCCAAAAAATTCTGCGTACCCACAGATGGGAATTAGTTGTTTACGCTGGCTAAGATTCGGAGGAATTACTGAAAGGGGGGCAATATATTATTATGACTAGGGAAATATTATATGCTGGAGGTCGAAGACATTTAGAAGACCTTGAGGACTTATACCCCCTTGACTCTAATCCACCTTAAGATACTAGACCCTTTTACGCACTTTCGTGAGGAGAAGTGTAGAGATGGGCATATTGTCCGAAAACAACAGACTCTAACATTATTTCAGGAAAGTCCAAATACCCGGTGTGGTACTTTTACCAATAGTCCACAAAGCCCTATTTACACCTCTGGTCGCCAATAGTGGCTGGTAGAGTTCGTTAGCCAAGCCCATATCCCAATACCTGATGGATCCTAGCCCCTTCTCATTGATGTCCATTCGTATTAAAGGGACACAAACTCCTTTTGCAGAGTTATTAAAGGAAATCCATTGGAAGAGGGTAACTGCTCTAGCGTTCTCTGACGCGAGAGTCCTACAATGTATACCGCAGGACTGGTGTTGCAATGTTTCATGATATGTGATGAATGTCAAAAGAGGCCCACAGTAGGTCAATTTTGTATGTGAAGGTTTAAGGTTTGTGCTATCCCATAACGTTTCATGTTTGACGGATGGTTTTTCCAGAGAATCGGTACTCGCCCAGGGCACGCTTTGAGGCCACCCGCTAAACCTTTGTTCTTGCTGTTTCGAGAGTCGTACATCTTTTTCTGGACAATCCCTTTGTCTAAACGTGAAGGGTTCCACAGATATGTGGATGATATTTTATCGCATGGAGGGCCATCCGTACACAGTCTTTGCTTTGGGAAATTTGAATCTTGACAACAGATGAATATGGCGCTTTACCGCGGTTGTATGGTGACAAAAAGACTGACTTCTTGGAGACGTCCGGAGTAATAGACGTTAGGGGTGAGTGAGACCACTATTTGAAAACGCTCTGCCACTAACTCACTTCTACACTTCTTAGCTTTAACCCAGCACACACGAAAAAAAGGTCTAACGTATAGCCAACTATTACGACTCAGAAAATAAAATTATGATGAAGTCCAATTTAATATTCGGGTGGAGAGTTGAGAGATCGATTTACTGGCACGGGGATATTAGTTAGATTTATTCCAGGGGATCATATTGTAAGGCTAGGCGCCATCTCAGATGAATTAGGGAAAAGATCTCAGAAGGGACATTGGCCAAACATAATTGCAATAATAGCAAAAATAAGCACAAGACATAAAAACGAAAAAGATATTCGACTTTCTCATTTGATTAGTCCCTGTTAGAAGATTATTCGGGATGTCTTCCAGCAAAATTGGGGTATCCTCGCAAAGAACCCTCAATATTAAGGAGATCACCACAACGAACCCATTATTGCGTTTAGAAGTCCCAATGATTAGGAGTATGTTGCGTAGAAAGTAGATTCCACATCCCCGTTCCACATGAGTAGATAAAGGGGCTCCATAAGGAATTTTAGAGTTTCGCATGTAAGTCAGTGCTCTTAAAAGCCATGAAATATATTTAGTTTGGAGGAGAGAGTTGAAGGTTATCGATTATCTCTTGCAAATCCAAATGTAGTGTACATAATTTCTGCCCATGTAATTTTTTTTTCTATATTGGCAAACTATACGCAGATAGGGTGTGTTTTGGAGACATCAGAGATGATTCAATGTGGTACCTTGCCAGGCTAATAGAATATGTGGGACATGCATGATAGACAACCTCACATCTTGAAATTTGTGGAATGAAAAAGTTATAGTGGATCCCTGGGAGGAAATAGGATCAGATTTTATTGCAGCAGCAGAGCAAATACACATAAAAGGTTGTGTGAGGTCCGCTAGGTCATGAATGAAGGAATGACCTTAGGTAGTCTGTTGCTTGATGCCAACTCATTAGTAGCTACAAAGCCATTAGAATACCCCCTGCCCTTAACCCATTGGTGTTTTATTATCAACGGTACGCATTCTGATATGGTGGATTCTCCTGTCTAGTCTAGCTCTGTGCTTATTGATTGGTTTAAAATCCGTATTTTGCATGATCATTTGGTGTTTTCCTTAAATAAGATCGTATATACTGTACAAATTATGTTTGGGTTTGTACCTTGGAGTTTCTTGTACAGTTGCGCTTTAAATAATTGGTGTTTTGGAAACAAATGTAATATAATGGTTTTGTCATTTTATAGGGACAGCTGCAATGAGGAGGAAGAAAGCTTGGAGAAGTAACACTCTTTAAAGAAGAAGAGTGTCAGATTATACGGCAGAGAACCAAGCATATTTGAAATCCCCAATAAGGAACATCCAACAAACAATCTAGACGCAGAAGAACTGAAGATATATGAGATCACAACAGGAGCGCTCACTGCCAGCAGTTGTGGTGCAGGGCATGTTTCCTTTCAATAGAGTTTGATGACAGTTCTCCTGGAAAGGTAACCTTAAAGATCATGTGACAAAGTTACGTAGACCATCGTACACAGGCAAAAAAAAACCTTTATCCCTGGCGATAAGGACCGTGCTGGGCTAAAACAGAACTGAGTGCTGCGGAAAGTAAAGGTTGCTGACTGGTTAGCAGACAAATAATCCACCCCGTTTGCTGAAAAGAAGCAGCTGTTGAAGATACAAAAGGGTTAAAGTGATGTACAGTCATGCTTAAAAGGATCCAAGGTACTACATGTTAACAAATATTTTTAGATGGTGTATTAATTATAGAAGTCTGAAGTGGGTGTGTTGGGTTGGGGATCAGTGTCTGTCATGCCTAACCCATTAAATTACAATATTTCTAGGATTGTAAATTTTCAAGCAGCTGAATATGCTTTTAAAATAGCATATTTTATCTACACCACTGATTTTGCGGATCTTTGATGACTAGTCAAGTTGATAGGTACCATCAGTGCTGCTGTGGTCTAAAAATTGACAATTTAAAAAGCAGTTGTTAGATTCGGGATGCAAATCACTGGAACCACCGAGGAGAAAGTACTAGTGACCTCTGACCGGAGTCTAAGTGGCACCTGGTCTTCACCAGGAGCCGCTCCAAAACAGATGGATTCTGCGAGGGACACACGTCCAGGGGACTAGCCGGGTGAGCGCGAGGTCAGTACCTAGAAGGAGGACAGTCATAGTGGTCAGGCCAGGCACAAGGTCAGGGCGGAGGCAGGCAGAGAACGTGTCGGACACAGGACGGTAATCGATAATGGAGCTTGCTCTAAGGCTGGGAGGCACAAGATCCGGGCAGGGCACAGAAGGGGCTGGAATTTAACGCAGTTATGGTGGCCGGCAGGCCATTATCGATGCGCCACGCTGCCGGAGTCGTCATCCTGGATCCTGGGGAGGGATGGAACTGGGGCCGATGGAGCAGGGGAGAGGGGCACGGGGTGCGCCCTGCACCAGGTGGTGATGGGTCGGCAAGGGAGTACCCGTGACACTGTTAATTAGTTGCTTTTGGTTTTTTTTAGTAAATTGTATTTTGTTATTAGTAAATTACAGGTCATGGCAAAAGTTTTGAGTAAGTCACAAATATTATAGTTTCAATGATCTGTTTACCTCTGGTTTTAGTGGTTTGTCAGATGTTTTTATCCAATGTCAGAAATACAATGGCAATCATATTAGGAGAAAGGTTAATGACAGTTAATGAGTTAATTGCGCAAGGTCAATATTTGCAGTGTTGACCCTTCGTCTCAGGACCCTCTGCAATTCTACCTGGCATGCTCTCAATCAACTTCTGGACCAAATCCTGCTGACTAGCGTCTTCTTACACAATCAATGTGAATTTGTCACAATTGTAGTTTTGTTTGTCCCCCCATCTCTTTGAGGTTTGACCACAAGTTCTCAATGGGATTAAGATATGGGGGGGAGATTCCAAGCGCCATGGACCCAAACAAAATATCCTCTATGTCCTAAGCCAAGTATCACCTTGCTTTTATGGCAAGGTGCTACATCGTGCTGGAAAAAGCATTGTTGATCACCAAAAACTGCTCTGGTGGTGGGAAAAGTTGCTCTTGGAGGAACATTATGGTACCATTCTTTATCTATGGATTGTTTTTAGGCAAGACTGTGTAGAGCCTGATTCCCTGGCTCGGAAGCAACCCACGTGATTCAGGTGCTGAGACTGCTGCTTACCTGTGTCTCCGAACAAGCTGTTTCCAGAATGTTCCAACAATTGAAAGGGGAGTTCATGAGAGAAAAATGTACCTTACCTCCAGCCTCAGCAGTCCACATTCTTTACCTTTTGCGAATTATACAGTTGTAGCCTGAGTTTTTCTGGAGAGAGTGGGCTTCTTTGCCCTCTGACACCAAGGCTTGCATACAAGAGTCCCACACAGTCGTGCAAGATGCTCACACGGCCTGCGCCATTCTGACAAGCTCTGCACTTCTGGTAGCCGATCCGAAGCATGAAAACACTTTTAAGACGACGTCCTGGCGCGTGCTGGTCACTGGTCTTGGGCGCCAACAAGGAACCGATCTCTCCTTGAAGTTCTGTGATGCGTGCATAGATGTTGATGAGTGAGGTCTATCTTTTGCGATACTCTTCCTCGGTAGGCCAGTTTTGTGCCAATGATGACTGCACGCGTTTCTTTAGAGTAAACATGGTGAAACAGGAAGAAGAAACATGTGCCAAGCACAAGCCTCCTTGTATAATTGAGTGGTGTGATTCTTTTACTATTACGTCAATATGTCGGTAAGGGTAAGTAAGTCAAATGAGGGGTCCCGGTGCGTGGACCACACGCATATGCAGCAAAGACTTACCAGGCTATGGCGAAAGGGCTAGCCTTGAAGCCTCTTATGGCACACGCGTCCGAACGTAGACGTGCT
The DNA here is from genome assembly GCA_019512145.1 of Engystomops pustulosus. Taxonomy (NCBI): domain Eukaryota; kingdom Metazoa; phylum Chordata; class Amphibia; order Anura; family Leptodactylidae; genus Engystomops; species Engystomops pustulosus. Next base: position 159,325,129 of record CM033643.1, read on the forward strand.
ATAAGTCAGGCTCGTGTGAACGGGTTAAAGAGAACCTGTCCACCGTAAAAACTTGCACTAGGAGCTGCTTACTAACGTAAGCAGCTCTAGTGGCTAGAACGACGCCGCAGTGTTACCACTGCTAGCATTATCGGAAACCTCTGATAACTTAAGCAAAGCTGTACGATGTAAGCGGTCTGGCGTATTCTTGTGGGGTACGATTAGTGGCGGTGACTGCGCATCATGGACGCCCCCCCCCCCCTCATGAATCGCCTCTAGCGCCTCGTGTTGTCTATTGTACAGCCGCAAGCAAGCGTTTTGGTAGCGTATTTGTTTATTCCGATAATGCTAGCGAGTAGTAACACTGCGCGGCTTTCTAGCACTGGGAGCGCTTACTATTTCATCATATGCCACACAGCGGAACCTTTAAATTATCTGTTTCTTATTAAACTGTCTTTATAAGCGTGTTTGAAAGACCATGCATTTTATGCGGCATGCTGATAACTGTATAGTATCCTTACTAATCTATTTTTTTTTTTTTTTTTGAGGTAACAAACATGAAGATGGAACTCAAAGTGACTATGAAAAATAGTACAACTCTAAACGTTATTAAAAACAGATCAGCCATCAATCCCGACCATGCAAAACAACAAAAGCCCGACAGAAAATGTTGGATCTTAAAATTAAGCAGGGGGAGGCAGAAGGGACACAGCAAGTCAAACCGATTCTTATAGAGTTATTATGATGAACATCCAAGACAGAGGCGTTCACATTCATTTCTACGCTGAATTGTAGATGCCACAGGCCTGAAAGCACCATATCCTATTCCACAGTTCTAGAATAGAAAAAGCAAAAGCGTGGTATGTAGATCCTAAAGGGTTGTCTATGCTCTTGCAGTACAGCTACATCGTATAAGAGTAATTCATAGTACCAGCATGGCAAATGTATAAAGAAGAAATCTGAAGAGCCATGACATCTTTCTTTCACAAAACACATTTTGCAGAGAAGTTCTGGGAGTCTGGACACCGACCACCAATAAGATTCTGTAGTGACAATACATCATACCACCTATTTGACGTTAAAAGATCAGCAGAAACAGTCAGCATAACTGAAAAAGCAAAGACAAAAGAGAAAACCGGCAACCAGATGCAAAGGTAAATCAGATTCACAGGCTGAAAGTATTTTGTATATTTGTATACGTATTACATAATAAACACCAAGCATATTATGTGATTGGCATTATGGTTAAGTTAACACACAGCCATTATTAGGACCTGCTGATTGCCACATCTCAATTGGTTTATACTGGCATACTTATCCAGAAGCAAAATCAACGAGCGCGCCGCAGTGGTTGTGGGGGGGGACAGGGGCGAGATGCACACCAACGCTCTCTGTCACCTCACCAACCCTTAGTGGGTGGGTCATAAACATCTGAGAATCAGCTAGACTCAACACAGAAGAGTCGGGCATCTTTCTTTTTGGTAACCAGCTAAGGCTCAAAATAAACACTGTAATAAGGAGCAAGATGTATAGTCTAAGCGGTACAGGAACTTGGAGGTAGCATCAAGAAAAACATTAGACAGATGCAAACCTTAGGACCGGTCAAATCAGCAACTCCTTTCAAGGCACAGATTAATGGGATTTAACCCCCTGTAAGTATTGATAGCCTGAGGCACGCAATAGCAGCAAGGAGAATAAATAGCAGGTACACCCTTTATAACATAGCGTGACATCAAGTCCTGCGTGGCGACAGAAAAACAAGTAATCTATGTGGCATGGTGCCAAAAAGGGCTCCGAGTTCCACTCGCAACCAATGTACATAGAAGTCGCTCACTGAATTATGAAATGCTAACTCAAAAGGTGCAAATCACAACCAAAAGACATCTCTGGGAGAAAGCAGAAATCCTTCAATAAGAACCTCATTAAATCGTGACGGGCAGAAATCATGATCTGTCGCTTGCCCGCACTGGTCTGAGCTGAGACGTTAAAATCTTTTTGGGGCACCTTTAACGTAGGGCGTTTGCAGCACAATTTGAAGTCAAAACAACGCTCGGTCCGAAGCAGTCAGGAGTCGACGGCCTTTAAAGACTGTTGCAAGTTGGGTGGACATGAGTATGGTGCACAGTGCGACAAAAGTGCACAGGCGGACCTTAGTAAATGTGCCCCACTGTGTCTAGCAGGTCTGTGTGTGTATGTAGCAGTGCTTGTTTGTTAAGTGTAGTTAAAGCTGTGTTATTTTACAGCATAGTACATAATTCAAGCGAGACACAATACCACCTTGTTGAAGGACAATTCAAATTATTTTTGGAGAGCCCGGCTTTGCAGTGTAGTGTGTGTATAGGGGTATTTGCGAGCTGTGTATATAGTAGCAATTCTCTCAGTAAGGGACTGGACTAAATGACTATATTTTCTGTATGACGATTGGGGAAAGTTTTTTATTATTAATTCAAAATTATTTCAGTTACCGGTAGTTTAAATTCGGGAGGTGTCTTATAATAAGACATGTGTTGCTTTGGAAAAATACAACAACATTCAAAAAAAAAAAAATGTAAAAACAGGGTGTTGTGAGTTTTGGAGGGCTTACATTTAAAGAGGACACGTAACCTGGAAAAAACACCCCCAACAAATTAGCTCCGCTATCCTGTCCCAGCCCCTTTTATATTTATATAGAATTTTGATTAAAAATTTGTGTTTCATACGTTGTTTTAAACGTCCGACCTTCTTTCAAATAAGAGGCGATCGACCGTACAAGTTTCCCTCGAGCAGGTCGGAGCCGTATGTCATCATGGGCTGGTGACGGATGAGGAGGAGCTGGGGATAATTGGTGTGGAATGGTTTGGGGGTGACAGGTCTATTTAAGTTAACGAAATACACAACTGCTGGAAAATCAATCCAAATCCAAAACGGAACAACCTTGTGTGTGGCGTGTGCTTTTCTTCTGATTTTCAAACTAATTAAGTCTGCCAAGCTCGTTCTAATGACTTGCAAAAACTTGTGTAAGCAGGGGTTAAACCTCTGCAGGCATAGAAAATTTTGGGTTGTTTTCATCTGCATAAGAATCAATATCACAGACACTGAAAATATCTTTACATGGTCTGCCACTTATGGTTTATAAATCTTTAAGAAATATATATATATATATACACACATAAGTTATACTACAAGCTGTTACATATTTTAATCTACCAGCCCAGTGCAGCATGGAAGCATGGACACCAAGCACTACATCTTTATAGGGTATTTACAGTTGAATTCTTCACAATCGTAAAAGACCTTTATGCTGGATAGAAGGAGAGCTGCATACAGTCGTGTGTACATCACCACATGAACAGAAGGTTCTGGCTGTGTCACTCTGGATGCTATAGGTTTAATAATGCAGGATGGCCTAACCTATGGCATGGGGACAGAGTGGCAATCCAGAGCCCTTTCTGTGGGCACTCAGGGCATCACCAGAGAGGACTCAGTAATCTTCCTGCAGTCACAGGGACAGCCCAGGACTGCTGGCACAGAGATATTTTAACGTGACAGCTCTCCGGACTATTTCTGCTTTATTGGGTCATCAGGGGCTTGGTATCAATGAAACTGTGACAGAGAAGGGGAAGTATAAATCACAAATTACATTTCGTGATGGCCACTTTGCGATAAATAAGCGGGTCTTTGTTGTAGTTGGGCACTCGGCCTCTAAAAGGTTTGCCATCACTGCTATAGTGGTTCTTGTAAAGACGTCATCCTTTAAGTTGATGGTTTTAGCTCCACCCCGTACACTTGACTCCAAGACAAGCAGATCTCTATGAACAGAATCTTGGTGCGGGTTAATTTGATTAATCTGATTCTCAGTGAAGTTTGTTATCCTTACTCCCATCAGCAAAACCAAATTTAAGAGCTCAGTGGTCCAGGGACAAAGTGTTTTTTTTTTTTTTCTGGTGTTCCACACAATTACATTACAGTATACTGAACGATGTGTATGGTCACATAACCTTACCATAAGGAAAAATAATGCCCAAAACACACTTTTCTACTTATTTTGCGAACATATAAAAAATGTCAAAGGCGTACAGTCCTCAAAATGGTAACAATTGAAAACCTAATCTCATATTGCAAAAATACATGTCACACAGCCATACAAAAAGTATGAAAATGTTAACCCACCCCCCCCCCCTCGACTTTGTCATAGGGCATTTTTCCCCACGTGAATGGCAAAAGTAAAGAATGCTGAGAGTTTCACGTTGTTAAAAAAAAGTTGCAGGTATTGCTAAAACCATATACGGAAACAACACCTTAACTACATGGGCACTATTTTTCAAGCTTGGCATACAAGATCTCAAACATTGGCAAGACGTGTGCACAGCAAGAATGGAACTCTATTTCCCCTAAAGGAAGGCCACCTCCCCAACAAAGTTGGAATATAGAATCGTTAATGGGCTGTGCACAGCATATAGACCTGTGTCAGCCCACGGAGCTGCTATAGATGTCTGTCAGCACGAGCCGACATATCAGGAGCCATGTGGCTGCAACAACCGTCATGTGCTGTTCTGTGCGCCCTGGCTGAGCACCCCTCCCTCCTATGTCAATTAAAAGACTACTGGATAGCATGAAACACAATTCAAGCGCATTGGGGAGCTGATTTAAGCCTTTATAGCTAAAGATTTTATGTTTTAGAAAAGCAACACATATGTTGCTAGTATGATACTTTGCATTTTAATAACGCATCATTGGTACAGGCTGCTTGTTGACTTACATACTGATTATTCATTTAGAAACACTGCTGGCTACGAGCGGTTATGGTGCCTCTTCATTACTGCAAAGGAGGAAAATATGTTTTGCAGGATTGCAGCCCGCGCCGTCACTACACTCAGCAGGACACATGATTCAGTGAGACACGACAATACCAACACAGACTGAGCGCTTGCGTCCTTACATCTGCTCCACTGTGAAAAAAATGGCCCTTTAAAAACAAGAACCCTAAGCTGCCATGATTAACCCCTTAACAACCAGGCCCTTTTTCAATTGTGCAATTTTTTAATTTTTCACTTTCCACATTCAAAAATCTATAACTTTTAAAATTTTTCATTAAAGAGCTGTATGATGCTTGTTTTCTGCTTAACAAATCGCATTTCACAGTGATGGTATTTAATTTTCCATGCCGTGGTGCGGAAGCATGAAAAAATTCAAATGCTTATAATTAGTGTAAAAAAAAATCACATTTGCGCCATTTTCTTGTGGGCTTGTTTTTTATGGCTATCACTTTGCCCTATATTCACATGTCTAATTAATTTTAAAAAAATAAACCTTCTGTACAAAAAAAAAAATCTTTATTTTGCCACCATCTTGGGCACTAATAACTTTTTAACATTTTCATACTTTTTTATTTACGGCTGTGTGACATGTATTTTTTGCAATATGAGATGAGGCTTTTCATTGTTACCATTTTGAGGACTGTACAGCCTTTTGACATTTTTTATATGTTGCAAAATAGTAGAAAAGTGGTGTTTTGGGCATTATTTTCCATTATTGTAAGGTTATGTGACCATAACACAGTCGTTCAGTATACAGGCAGTCCCCGGGTTACATACATGAAAGGGTCTGTAGGTTTGTTCTTAAGTTGAATTTGTATGTAAGTCGGAACTGTATACTTTATCATTGTAACCACCAGCCACATTTTTTTTTGGTCTCTGTGACAATTGGATTTTAAAAATGTTGGGTTGTCATAAGAACCAGGATTAACAATAAAGCTTCATTGTAGACACCAGTGATAACTGTTATGGCTGTTTTTGTAGTCTAAGGCTAAAGTACAGTAAATTGCCAACATCCAGAGGTCCGTTTGTAACTAGGGGTCGTATGTAAGTCAGGTGTTCTTAAGTAGGGGACCGCCTGTAATGTATGTGTAACACCAGAAAAAAAACAAACAAACAAACAAACACTCTTGTCACTGTGACCACTGTATTCTCTAAATTTTGGTTTGCTGATGGGAGCAAGGATTAACAAAACTTCACTGAAGACTCAGATTAATCTAAATGACCAGCAACCAAAGATATCTGTTCAGAGAGATCTGCTTGTTACTTGGAGTCAATTGTAAGGGGTGGAGCTAAAACCATCAACTTAAAGGATGACGTCTTTACAAGAACCACTATAGCATCCAGAGGTGGACAAGCAGCCAAGAACAGTCTGTTCATAGTGGGTGATGTACAACACTACTGTATGCAGCTCTTCCTTCATAGTCCAGCATAAAGGTCTTTTACGATTGTGAAGAATTCAACATTGTAAATACCCTATAAGATAGTATGATGCCTGTGTACCATGCTTCCCAGGCTGCACTGGTGCTGGATAATATTAAAATATGTACAGACTTGTATATATATACTTATGTGTGTATATATATATATATATTTCTTAAAGATTTATAAAACCATAAGGTGGCAGACATGTAAAAGTATATTTCAGGTCTGTGATATTTATGCTTATGCAGATGAAAACCAACCAAAATATTTCTATGGGCCTAGCAGAGTTTAACCCCTGCATTACAAAGTTTTTGCAAGTCATTAGAACAAGCTTTGGCAGACTTAATTAGTTTGAAAATCAGGAAAGAAAAGCAACAGAGCCACAGCAAGGTTGTTCCGTTTTGGATTTGGAGTTGATTTCCAGCAGTTGTGTATTTCTTTAAACTTAAAGAGGACCTGTCACCCCCAAAACCATTTCCACACCAAATTAGCTCCTCCTCATCCTGTCACCAGCCCCCTGATGAATACGGCCGACTGCTAGGGAACTTGTACGGTGATCCGACCTCTTATTTGATAAGAGGTCGGATCGTTTAAAACAAAGTATAAAAACACAAATTTTAATAAAAATTCTATAAATATAAAAGGGGCAGGGGACAGGATGAGCGGAGCTAATTTGTTGGGGGTGTTTTTCCAGGGTGACAGGTTCTCTTTAAGATGTAAAGCCCTCCAAAACTCACAGAACACCTGTTTTTACATTTTTTTTTTTTTTTAGAATGAGTTGATTTGTATTTTTCCAAATGCAACACATGTCTTATTATAAGACACCTCCTGAATTTAAACATACCGGTAACTGAAATAAATTTTTAATAATTTAATAAATTAAAAAACTTTCCCAATCGTCAATATCAGAAAATATAGTCATTTAGTCCAGTCCCTTACTGAGAGAATTTGCTACATATATACACAGCTCAGCAATATACACCCATATACACACACTACACTGCAAAAGCCTGGCTAATCAAAAATAATTTGAATTGTCCTTCAACAAGGTGGTATTTGTGTCTCTCTTGAATTATATACTATGCTGTAAAATAAACACAGCTTTACTACATATACAAAAACAAAGCACTGCTACATACACACACAGACCTGCTAGACACAGTGGGGCACATTTACTAAGGGTCGCCCTGTGCACTTTTGTTGGACTGTGCACATACTTCATGGCCACAACAACTTGCACAGGTCTTTAAGCCGTCGGACAGTCTGACTGATTCGGACCGAGCGTTGTTTTTGACTTTCAAAATGTGCTGCACGCCCTACGTTAAAGGTGCACCACAAAAAAGATGTTGAACTCCGTCAGACCAGTGCGGGGAAGCGACAGATTCATGATTTCTGCCGCACGATCTTAATGAGGATCTTAGTGAAGATTTCTGCTTTCCCCAGAGATGTGATTTTGGTGAGTTTTCACCTTTTTAATTGATTTTATTTACCTTTTGTTCAGTTTTTTTGTATTGATAATGAATATCTATTAAATGACATGTTACTTTGTTTTTTGTTGCATGTGACTTTATGTAGCATGTTATAGGTGTTCTCATTTACTTTGAGCAGTCCTGGTCCTAAGTTTCCTTACCCTACCCTGCCTGAGACTAGTACACATTCTTTGTCTAAACCAGTTAACCACCATTTTTACAGTGTTTATTTTGAGACCTTAGTCTAGGTTACCATAAAGAGAAAGATGCCCGACTCTTCTGTGTTGAGTCTAGCTGATTCTCAGATGTTTAATGACCACAATCCACTAAGGGTTGGTGAGGCAGAGAGCTGGTGTCATCTCAGCCCTGTCCCCACATACCACTGAGGAGCGCTGTTGAGTTTGCTATCATGGATAAGTATGCCACGTATAAAAACCAATTGAGATGTGGAATCAGCAGGGTCTAATTGGCTGTGTGTTAACTTAACCATAATGCAATCACATAATATGCTTGGTGATTTATTATGTAATTACGTATAGCAAAATACAAATACTTTCAAGCCTGTGAATCTGATTTACCTTTGCATCTGATGTGCCGGTTTCTTCTTTTGTCTTTGCTTTTTCAGTATGCTGACTGTTTCTGTGATCTTTACTCACAATAGGTGTATGAGTATTGTTCACTACAGAATTCTTATTTGGTGGTCGGTGTCCGAGACTCCCAGAACTTCTCAGCAAAATGTTTTGTGAAAATAAAGATGTACATGGCTCTTCAGATTTCTGCTTTAGTAACAATTTTGCATGCTGGGTACTATGAATTACTCTATGAGACGATGAGCTGGACTGCAGAGCATAGGACAGCCCTTTAGGATCTACAGAACCAGCTTTTGCTTTTTCTATTCTAGACTGTGGAATAGGATATGGTGCTTCAGGACCTGTGGCACTAGCATTCAGCGAAAATGAATGTGAACGCCTCTTCCTTGGATGTTCATCATCAATAAACTCTATAAGAAATGCTGTTTGACTTGCTGTGTCTTGCTGCCTTCCCCCTGCTTGAATTTTAAGATCCAACATTTTCTGTTCGAGGCTTTTATGTTTTGCATGGTCTGGGTGATGCTAAATCTGTTTAATAAAAAATCAAAAATCGTTAAGAGTGGACTTATTTTCATAGTCACTATGAGTTCTCCAGCTCATTTTGTTTACCTCAAAACAAAAAAAAAAGTTAGTAAGTAAGGATACTATTACAGATAGCAAGCATGGCCATAAAATGCATGCGTCTTTCAACAGCTTATGAAAGACAGTTTAATAAAAAGACAAGATAATTTAAAGGTTCCTTCACTGTGTGCTATTATGAGGGAAATAGTAAGCGGCTCCCAGTGCTAGAACAGACGCCGCAGTGTTACTCTGCTAGCATTATCGGAAATAAACAAATCGCTAACAAAACGCTGCTGCGCTGTACAATAGAAACACCGAACGGCGGTCAGGCGTATTCATGAGGGTGGGGTCCATAGGCAGCAGTCACCGCCACTAATCGTACCCCAACAAGAATACGCCAGACCGCTTACAGCGTGACAGCGTTTGTTAGAGTTATCAGAGGTTTCCGATAATGCTAGCAGTGTAACACTGCGGCGTCTGTTCTAGCACTAGGAGCTGCTTACTTTAGTAAGCAGCTCCTAGTGCAGTTTTTACAGGTGACAGGTTCTCTTTAACCCGTTCACGACCCGTGACGTGCTATTACGTCGGACGCGGGTGCATGGAGAGGGCTCACGCGCTGAGCCCTCTCCATAGCTGGTAAGTCTTTGCTGCATATTGCGTGTTGGGTCCATGCACCGGGACCCGGCATTTGACTTACTTAACCCCTTACCGACATGTGACGTAATAGTAAGAATCACACCACTGGACACTTTAAAAGGAGGCTTGTGCTTAGCATCATTGTTTCTCTTCTGTTCACCATGGTTATCTCTAAAGAAACACGTGCAGTCATCATTGCACAAAACTGGCCTACCAGGGAAGAGTATCGCAGCTGGAAAGATTGCACCTCACTCAACAATCTATCGCATCATCAAGGAATTCAAGGAGAGAGGTTCCATTGTTGGCGCCCAAGACCAGGACCAGCAAGTGCCAGGACCGTCTCTTAAAAGTGTTTCAGCTTCGGGATCGGGCTACCAGAAGTGCAGAGCTTGTTCAGGAATGGCAGCAGGCAGGTGTGAGTGCATCTGCACGCACTGTGAGTTGAAGACTCTTGGAGCAAGCCTTGGTGTCAAGGAGGGCAGCAAAGAAGCCACTTCTCTCCAGGAAAAACATCAGAGACAGACTGATATTCAGCAAAAGGTACAAGAAGTGGACTGCTGAGGACTAGGGTAAAGTCATTTTCTCTGATGAATCCCCTTTATAATTGTTTGGAACATCTGGAAAACAGCTTGTTCGGAGAAGACAAGGTAAGCATTAACGTGTGGGGTTGCTTCCCAGCCAAGGGAATCGGCTCTCACAGTCTTGCCTAAAAACACATCCATGAATAAAGAATGGTACCAGAATGTCCTCCAAGAGCAACTTTTCCCAACCATCCAAGAGCAGTTTGGTGATCAACAATGCCTTTTCCAGCACGATGGAGCACCTTGCCATAAAGCAAAGGTGATAACTAAATGGCTTAGGGAACAAAACAGAGATTTTGGGTCCATGGCCTGGAATCTCCCCAGATCTTAATCCCATTGAGAACTTGTGGTCAACCATCAAGAGACGGGGGGACAAACAAAAACCTACAAATTGTGACAAAATGCAAGCATTGATTGTGCAAGAATGGACGGCTATCAGCCAGGATTTGGTCCAGAAGTTGATTGAGAGCTGCCAGGGAGAATTGCAGAGGTCCTGAAGAAGGGTCAACACTGCAAATATTGACTTGCTGCATTAACTCATTCTAACTGTCAATAAAAGCTTTTGTTACTCATAATCTGATTGCAATTGTATTTCTGTATGTGATAAAAACCTCTGACATACACACATAAAAACCAGAGGGAAACAGATCATGTGAAAATATAATATTTGTGACATTCTCAAAACTTTTGCCATGACTGTAATTTACTAATACAAATACAATTTACGGAAAAAAAAAACAAAAAAACAACTAATTAACAGTGTCACGGGTACTCCTGCGACCCATCACCTGGGTCGCAGGCGCACCCGTGCCCCTCTCCCCTGCTCCCAGCGTTCCACTCACCTCCCCAGGATCCAGTGATGACTCCGGCAGCGCGGCGCAGCCGATAATTGGCGCTGGCCGGCCCACCATACTGCTTCAATTCCAGCCCCTTCCTGTGTCCCCTGCCGGATCTTTGTGCCTCACAGCCTTAGAGAAAGCTCCATAACGATTATCCTCCGCATCTCTGCCGCCTGCCCTGACCTTGTGCCTGGACCTGACCACTATGACTGTCTCCTGCTAAGGTACCTTGACCTCGGCTTCCACGCCGCGCTAGTCGCACCTGTGGAACGACCTGGTGGTACCCTGCCGCAGCAAGACCATCCTGTTTTGGAGCTGGCTCTGGTGAAGACCAGGTGCCACTTAGACTCCGGTCCCAGATGTCGACTAGTACTTTCTCCTGCGGTGGTCCAGTGGATTCATGCATCCCGAATCCTGACAAACGGCTTTTTAAATTTCAAATTTTTTAACACTACAGCAGCAATGAGGGTACCAATACACTTGACATAGTCATCAAAGACCTGCAAAAATCAGGGTTGTAGATAAAATGGCTATTTTAAGGCATATTCAGCTGCTTTGAAAATTTTACTCCTAGAAATATTTTGAATTTAATGGGTTATGGCATGACAAACACTGATCCCCAACCTCAAGCACCACAACACTTCAGACATTCTATAATTAATACACCATCTAAAGAATATTTTGTTTAACATGTAGTACCTTGGATCCTTTTTAAGCATACTGGTACATCACTTTTAACACTTTTTGTATCTTCAACAGCTGCTTCTTTCAGCAAACGGGGTGGATTATTTTGCGCTAACCAGTCAGCAACTTTACTTTCCGCAGCAATCAGTTCTGTATTTAACCCAGCAAGGTCCTTATCGCCAGTGGATAAAGGTTTTTTTGCCTTGTGACGATGGTCTGTAAACTTTGTCACATGATCTTTAATGGTTACCTTTCCAGGAGAACTGTCATCAAACTCTATTGTAAAGGAAGCATGCCCTGCACCTACAACTTGCTGGCAGTGAGGCTCTCCTGTTGTGATCTCATATATCTCAGTTCCTTCTGCGTCTGATTTTTGTTGGAGTTCTTTATTCGGGATTTCAAAATAGCTTGGTTCTCTGCCGGATGAACTGACAGCTTCTTCTTTTAAAGAGGTTACTTGCTCACAAGCTTTCTTCCCACCTTTGCAGCTTCCTATAAAATGACAAAACCATTTATTACATTTAGTTTCCAAAAACCAATTATTTAAAGCGCAACTGTACATAGAAACTCACAAGGTAAAAACAAAACAATAATTGTACAGTATATACGATCTTTATTTAAGGGGAAAACACCACAAATGATCATGCAAAATACGGGATGTTTAACCAATCAATAAAGCACAGACTGAGACTAGACAGGAGAATCCACCATATCATGATCGTACCTGTTGATAAACACTGATCCCCAACCTCAAGCACCACAACACTTCAGACATTCTATAATTAATACACCATCTAAAGAATAATATTTTGTTTAACATGTAGTACCTTGGATCCTTTTTAAGCATACTGGTACATCACTTTTAACACTTTTTGTATCTTCAACAGCTGCTTCTTTCAGCAAACGGGGTGGATTATTTTGCGCTAACCAGTCAGCAACTTTACTTTCCGCAGCAATCAGTTCTGTATTTAACCCAGCAAGGTCCTTATCGCCAGTGGATAAAGGTTTTTTTGCCTTGTGACGATGGTCTGTAAACTTTGTCACATGATCTTTAATGGTTACCTTTCCAGGAGAACTGTCATCAAACTCTATTGTAAAGGAAGCATGCCCTGCACCTACAACTTGCTGGCAGTGAGGCTCTCCTGTTGTGATCTCATATATCTCAGTTCCTTCTGCGTCTGATTTTTGTTGGAGTTCCTTATTCGGGATTTCAAAATAGCTTGGTTCTCTGCCGGATGAACTGACAGCTTCTTCTTTTAAAGAGGTTACTTGCTCACAAGCTTTCTTCCCACCTTTGCAGCTTCCTATAAAATGACAAAACCATTTATTACATTTAGTTTCCAAAAACCAATTATTTAAAGCGCAACTGTAAAGCTATAGTGATTTTACCAAATTATTATGTGTGATATCGTCTTTGAAAGCAAGCAGAACAATACCTACTTTGTGTTGCTCACCCTTTTATTTCCAAAGTTATTGCATTTTCTGTTCTGAAAGGGTTTGACAAAAATATTTCTCACTAGAAAGAGAAGACTAATCTTCTCTGGGCGGAGACTAATATCAGTCTGTTCCCTCAGGCTGATGCCAGTTAGCTTGCCAACAGATCCCATGATGCCTTGTGTTCTCTCTCAATGTAAATCCACTGAACATAGCAAAGTGCACATACATACAGTGACCAGCCTGGCAGCTTCCAACAGATGGAGGAACAGGGAACAGGTAATAAGTGGTAGGAATCATAAGTACACAGGTTACATGTAATCTATAGCCTGTGCTGTGTGAGCACTAAGGGTTAATAGCTTATCTGGACAGAGCTGATACTGCCGATGACAAGGTGGGGTAAGTGAGCAGTGAGTGGCAGCAGAGACAGAGAAACTTCTGTAGAATCACAGACTGGGATGGAGGAACAGATAGGGAACAGGGAGATCTTGTACCTCACTATTCTGTGCAGGAGACATCTGCATACACATCCAGCGCTGCTGCATTCACTGTTTCATGACCTGCTCCTCTGTGAGCAGGGAGCAGCAGCCCCTTCCCTCCCGTGAATCCGTAGTTTGTTTACACTTTGTTTCTCTATTGGATTCCAGGACTTATCAGAGGGGGATAGCAACAAAACTACTGCATATAGGTAATACGTCTTAAGAGCTATTGATATGTGGAAAACAAAAAAGCTTTACAGTTACTCTTTAAGCACAGAGAGATTTATCAGAAGAGTCTAAGAGCAAAAGTGTTATAATTGCTTATGGAAACCAATCAGAGTTCAGCTCTCATTTTATAAACTACTGTTGGAAAATGAAAGCGGAGTTCTGATCGTTTTCCCATGAGCAACAAGAACAGTTTTGCTCTCATACACGTCTGATAAATCTCCCCAAAATTATTTGTGTGTGACAGAGTGGTTATTGCTTAGAATTTTTCACTGGAAAAGCAAGGTCACAAAAATATATAAAACTTATATTTTAATAGTCACAGTTTAACCTCTGAACGCCGAAGCCACCTTTCCTTTCACAGCCCATTTTTTGAAATCTGACATGTGTCACTTTGGAACGCTTCAACATATGCAAGTGATTTTGAAATTGTTTTCTCATGGAAATTGGTACTTCATGGTAGTGAAAAATTTTCAACTTTTTTTTAATTTGAAAAATTTGTTTAAAACTTGGAAATTCTAAATGTTCTACTTTTTCCATACATAGTCATAACAGCAAAAAACTTAATAACTAACACTAACCAAATGTCTGCTTTATGTTTTTTATGCACCCTCTCATTTTTGTAAGACATTAAGGGGCAATTTTTTGCATTTTCATAAAAAACACAAAATCATGCTATTGAGGGACCTGCTCAGATATCAAGTAACTTGAAAGGGCCTAAATAAAAGTAAAATCTGGCGACTAAGAATATTTTGGTCAGGATGAGGGGCCCTATGACTCCACTATTCCATATGCACCAAAAGAGCAACAGGGCGGCACTCACCAACGTGAAGAACCCCTTTAATTAGACAAGGTGCGGTACAAGGGAAGAGTGGGGCCAGGCGACGGGCCGTTTCACGCTATATCCCGCTTTCTCAAGCCGTTGACGTCATCTGTCTGTGGCGCGCACAATATATGCGTCGTGGCCGGCAGACGGCGCCAAGGCAACGGTAAACAACAAAGTGACGTACACATAATTAGTTAGTACATAGAAACTCACAAGGTAAAAACAAAACAGTAATAGTACAGTATATACAATCTTTTTCTGCAGTTTCCTTGAATTGGCTTTTTCTGCAGTTTCCTTGAATTGGCTTCCGGTGCGCTGGTGTTCCGGCTGCACGTCGCCTCGCTCTGCTTCCCCTCCTGGCCTGATCGTGTGCGTGTCTGTGTGTCGGCATCAGCGTGGGGTTTCCCCGTACTGGGTGCCGGCTGTTTATCTGGTGTTCCGGACGTCCCGGACCTTGTGACCGAGGAGCGCGGACTTCGGGGGTTTCTGCTGTCCTGGGCTTCGTAGCCGGCTGTTTGAGGTGCCGCTCCGGATCTGCAGTCCGCGCTGGGCCCCATCTGGTACGTTGTGTCGGGACCTGATGTTCTGAGGAGCGGAGTGCCTGGGCTATTGTGGCAGGAAAATCGTATTTGCAGGTGTTTCCTCATCTACACCGGCTGAGCTCCATCAGTGAAACGCCGTTAGGATGCCTATTGCCCCTACTGTTCCTGCTGCAACTGCCCATGCTGTGTGATCAACTGACTTGCTGCTGCTTATTGTCCCTTCTGTTCGACTGATGGACCTGCTGTCAACTGTCTCTGTGGTTTGATCAACGGACCTATTGCCTATTGTTCCTGCCGTTTGACCAACGGACCTGCTGCCTATTGTCCCTGCCGTTTGACCAAGGACCTACTGCCTATTATTGATGCAGGACTCTACATTGATGCAGGACTCTACATTGATGCAGGACTCTACATTGATGCAGGACTCTACATTGATGCAGGACTCTACATTGATGCAGGACTCTACATTGATGCAGGACTCTACATTGATGCAGGACTCTACATTGATGCAGGACTCTACATTGATGCAGGACTCTACATTGATGCAGGACTCTACATTGATGCAGGACTCTACATTGATGCAGGACTCTACATTGAAAGGAGGTTAAAGTTATGATCCGTGAATGTAAAAATAGATATAAAGAGAGACTGGAATGCAAACTGGCTGCCAACCAGGTCAGTGAGGTCTGGAAGGGTATGAAACCAATAACAGGGATGCAAGCAAAGATGGGTGGTTTTTCAGGGGATAGAGATAATGCAAATGCCTTAAACTCCTTTTTTAATCGGTTTAGTACAGGAGAAGGGACCCCATGTACCGATTGTGATGGGGATACTGACGAGGAGGATGTTAGTTTAAGAAGTAGGGCCAATAAAGATGTTGGTTTCTCAATTTTGGAAGAGGATGTAATACGTTAACTAAACAAACTAAAGGTTAGAAAGTCGTCAGGGCCGGACTGCGAAGGTGCTCTTGGGAACTTGGTCCTGTTTTCTGTGAACTGTTTAATCCTAGTATTTCAGCTGCTGTGGTTCCTACGTTATGGAAGACGTCGTGTATTATTCCGGTACAAAAGGTCAGGGCTACAAGAGAACCAAATGACTACCGCCCGATAGCGTTAACACCGATAATTATGAAGGTGTTTGAACGTTTTATTCTGAGACATCTTGCTGAAGTAGTTGGACCTTATCTTGACCCTCTACAATCGCATACCAACCACGTCTGGGTGTGGAGGATGCGATTCTTTATCTGCTCCACAGGGTATACATGAATCTGGACGAGCTGGGGTCTGAGATTAGGATAATGTTCTTCGACTTTGGGAGTGCTTTTAATAGGATTATCCCGAAACATCGATGTCAGAAATTGGGTAAAATGGGGGTTGGTTCTGGCCTAATTCAGTACCCCACCTTTGTATGAAGAGGACTCAGCCCGTGAGCCCTCTTCATACATCCCTTATATCTCTGCGCCGTAGAGCTACGGCGCAGAGCGTTAAGGGGTTAAACAAATTTAAGAAATTGGTTAGGAAGGTGAACTCAATTGTTGGCACTAAGACAGAGGATTGGGAGTCAGTCTTGTGTGCACGTATGCTCTCCAAATTTAAGTCCATTGTATGTAACGAGAAAAACCCATTACATAACACACTGATGGGTCAACGTAGTACATTTAGTGAACGGTTTCTGCATATTAAATGTAGAACGAATCGTTTTAAAAACTCCTTTATACCTAGGGCAATTGCATTAGTTAACATGGGCAAGTAATTAATATCCTTAACCATGGTGCTTTTTCTTTTTTTTCTTTTTTACTGTTTTTTAAAACTTTTATTACCTATTTGTATATGTATGTTAGTATTTTACTTGTTTGTATATGTATAATTGTGATCATGAATGGAGGTGTTGTTGTTGTCGTTGTGACAAAATCAATTTCCCCTATGGGGACAATAAAGCATTCGATTCTATTCTATTCTATTTAGGGGAAAATACCCCAAATGATCATGCAAAATACGAGATGTTTAACCAATCAATAAAGCACAGACAGACTAGACAGGAGAATCCACCATATCATGATCGTACCTGTTGATAATAAAAACACCAAGGGGTTAAGGAAAAGGGGGTATTCTAATGGCCTTGTAGCTAATGAAGTCTGGGAATCAAGAAGATTACAGGAATACACTAAGGTCATTCCTATCATTCATGCCTAGCGGACCCATCACATTAAACCTTTTATGGTGTATTTGCTCTCTCGCTGCAATAAAATCTGATCCCTATTTCCTCCCAAGGGATCCACTATAACTTTTTCCATGCCAGCAAATTTCAAGATGTTAGGGTTGCTATCACGGCAAGTCCTCACATGTTCGATCAATCGTGGGTACCCATTGCCAGA
Source organism: Engystomops pustulosus (assembly GCA_019512145.1). Taxonomy (NCBI): domain Eukaryota; kingdom Metazoa; phylum Chordata; class Amphibia; order Anura; family Leptodactylidae; genus Engystomops; species Engystomops pustulosus. The sequence continues at coordinate 159,342,566 of CM033643.1, forward strand.
GCTAATAGATCTCTGATGTTCTCCAAAACGCACACCCAATCTGCGTATAGTTTTGGCAATATAGAAAAATTTACATGGGCAGAAAATTATGTACACTACATGTGTGGATTTGCAAGAAATAATAGATAAACCTTCAAACTCTCTCCTCCGAACTAAATATATTTCAATTGGCTTTTAAGAGCACTGACATTACATGCGCAACATCTAAAATTCCTTATGGGAGCCCCTTTATCTAACCATGTGGAACGGGGAGTGTGGAATCTACTTCTAAGCAGCATACTCCTAATCATGGGGGAGCGTCTAAACGCAATAATGGGTTTCGTTGTGGTGAGCTCCTTAAATTGAGGGTCCTGTGCTAGGATACCCCAATTTTTCTGAATAGCATCCCGAATAATCTTCTCACAGGGACTAAACTCAAATGAGAAAGCAAATCTCTTTTTGTTTTTATTCTTGTTCTTATTGTTGCTATTATTGCAATTATGTTTGGCCATGTCCCTCTGAGATCTTTTCAATAATTCATCTTGGCGTCGTAGCCTTACAATATGATTCCTGGAATCAATCTAACGAATATCCCCTTGCCAGTAATCGATCTCTCAACTCTCCAGCCTGAATATTAAATTGGACTTCATCATTATTTATTCTTCAGAGTCGTAATAGTTGGTTATACGGTAGACCTTTTTTCGTGTGTGCTGGGTGAAAGCTATGAAAGTGTAGAAGTGAGTTAGTGGCAGAGCTTTTTTCTAAATGCAGTGGTACTCAACTCACCCCTAACTTCTATTACTCCGACGTCCAAGAAGTCAAGCTTTTTGTCACCATACACCGCGGTAAAGCACATATTCATCTGGTTGCAAGAATTCAAATATTCCACAAAGTCAAAGAACTGGGTACGGATGCCCTCCCATGCGATAAAAATATCATCCACATATCTGTGGAACGCCTTCACGTTTGAGACAAAGGGATTGTCCAGAGAAAAGATGTAACGACTCTCGAAACAGGCAAGAAAAAGGTTAGCCAGGGTGCACGCCACAGGCGTGCCCATGGCAGTACCGACTCTCTGGAAAAACCATCTGTCATCAAACATGAAAGCATTATGGGATAGCACAAACCTTAAACCTTCACATACAAAATTGACATACTGTGGGCTCTTTTGAGCATTCATCAAAATATCATGAATACATTGCACACCAAGATCCTGCGGTATGCGAGTGTAGAGACTCTCGACGTCAAGAGACGCTAGAGCATTACACTCTTTCCAATGGATTTCTTTAATAACTCTCAAAAAGGAGTTTGTGTCCTTCTAATACGAAGGGACATCAAGGAGAAGGGGGCTAGGGAGCCAGTCGAGGTATTGGGATAATGGCTCGCTAACGAAACCAGTACCAGCCACTATTGGGCGACCAGGAGGTGTAGATAGGGATTTGTGGACTATTGGTAGAAAGTACCACACCGGGTATTTTGGACTTTCCGGAAATAATTTTAGAGCTGTGTTTTCGGACAATATGCCCATCTCTACACTTCTCCTCAAGAAAGTGCGTAAAAGGGTCTAGTATCTTAAGGTGGGATTAGAGTCCAAGGGGGTATAAGTCTCAAGGTCTTCTAACTGTCTTCTAGCCTCCAGCATATAATATTCCCTAGTCATAATAACTATATTGCCCCCCTTGTCAATTAATTCCTCCTGAGATCTTAGCCAGCGTAAAGCAACTAATTCACCATCTGTGAGATTATGCGGAATTTTTGGATACATAAGAGCTTTGACCTCTTCTTTAACCCCTTGGTGTTATTATTATCAACAGGTACGATCATATGTCTAGTCTCAGTCTGTGCTTTATTGATTAGTTAAACATCCCATATTTTGCATGATCATTTGTGGTGTTTTCCCTTAGATAAAGATCGTATATACTGTACAATTACTGTTTTGTTTTTACCTTGTAAGTGTACTAACTAATTACTTGTACGTCACTTTGTTGTTTACTGTTGTCTTGGCGCCGTCTGCCGGCCACAACGCATATATTGTGTGTGCCACAGACAGATGACGTCAATGGCTTGAGAAAGCGGGATATAGCGTGAAACTGCCCGTCGCCTGGCCCCGCTCTTCCCTTGTACTGCACCTAAATAAAGGGGTTCTTCACATTGGTGAGTGCTGCCCTGTTTCTCTTTTCGGTGCATTGGATATTTGAACTACGTGTTTCTGGCTGAGCAACACCATTAAGAACTGTGGCGAATTACACAATATTGTGCCTAAATCCATTACGGACATATGTGGGGATCCGTTGATCGATAGTGGATGGTGCTGAGACTGCTGTTATCTCCCTTTGACTCTCCTATTCCATAATCCTGCCTTCCCCCATGGTGTGGGCAGACAGAGATTTCTCTGCTGGGAGGCCTCTTCTGACATCCGCTTGGGCCAGATTATTGATGGTGAGTCCATTCCCATGCTGAAGTCCTTGAGGGCCTCTCACCCTAATATATCCTTGTCTTGGCTGGAGCAAGACAATTGACATCCTACGTGACCGTCGACCCATACCCTTTGGGTTTTCCCTTAAGGCCCTGGAGGCCTTGTTTGGACTGCCCTCCTCACCAGCCCATGCGCTCTCCACTATATATAGTTTATTGCTAAAAGATGCCACCTCAGGTAGGGCAGGCTTTATTGGGGCATGGGAGGAAGCTCTTTCTGTTGAGTTAACTGATGCAGAACTAGATAAGGCTTTTTTTATTTTCACACAAGATGCCGCTTCCCTGTAGTGCCCAGGAAAAGAATGATAAAATCTTGTCCAGCCTTTCTGGAGTAGAGTTTTTGATACCTACCATGAGGTCACTGGCAAGAGGGTCACCCCATCCCCACAATTGGCTCTTTTATCAATCATACCCGCCTCTATCTCCTCTGTTATGAAAGGCCTTCTTTGTCACTTTCTGGCTGCAGATCATACGGTGATCCCAAAGCACTGGAAGAGTCCCCAACCTCCCACGATAGTCGAGTGGCTCCAGGAGCTCGGGTTTATCCATAGAATGGAGGAGTTAGTGGCCAATGATTCTGCAGACCCAGGTAAGATGAATAGTGTGTTGGCCCCATGGGACACGTATTTAAGCTTCCAGGAATTCCAAGACTTGCTCCTGTCAAAGATGATCTGTATTTGGCAACGGCTACTTTGATTGAGATGGCATTCTGGGGTTTCTAGGCCAACGTTTTATGTTATGGTCTCTTTCCCCAATATGCAATGAACATACGATCCATGCTGTACCTGATCCTGCGCGATCAGTCATATACTGCCTTCACTTACTTGCACTTCTTCTTGTGTTTAGCACAATAAATGTTGATTATACATAAATAACAGTAAAACCCCACATTTTACACATTCTCAGTGGATAAAATACCAAAACGCTCCACAAGTTTTGATACCCAATTTCTCCCGAGTATAACAATACCCCATATGTGGTGGTAACCTGCTGTATGGGCACACACCAGGGCATTGAAGAGAAGGCATGCCATTTAGAGCAGATTATACATTGTCCCTTTTTAACATATACAATCTTTATTTATTTTTTTGGCGATTTGGACATATCTTTATTCTATAGATCACTAAAAAACTAAAATAGAGAAAATCTCATTTATTTTTGTATTGCCATCTTTTCTAAGACATAACTTTAATGTTTTTTGGTTGACAGAGCTGGTTTAGGGTTCATGTTTTGACTTTTTTCGATCACTTTTAAGAACATTATGTGAAGGGATTTTATGAAAAATTTACATTTTTAGGGTTTTTTGGGTTTTGTTTTTACAAGGTTTCTGAGTCATTGTACAGATTCCTACGAAAGCGGCAATACCAAATATATGGGGGTTTTTTGTGATTGTGTTTTGTTTTTTTTAACTTTATTAGCTATGTATAGGGAATGCTGGTTTTTAGGGGACATTAACTTTTGCAATGTGTAATGTGTTACACTGAGCATGCTCCAGGAAGACGTCGAGCAGACCCCGGGGCACTGGCAGACACCGGGGCTGCCATCTGAGACCATGACCCCCCCAAAAGTGCAGCGGGGGTGTCCGATCTAGTATAGAAGACCCTTGCATGTCGCGGTCATGTGTGACCGCAGTGTGCAAAGGGTTAAAGCCCGCAATCGGAGGAAACTGCGATCGCGGGTGCTAGGGGCAATTGCAGCTTCTGGTACTGGCTATGTTCAGATGCCGATGCCAGAAGCATGACGTAATAGTACTGCATGATGGGGGAACACCTCCAGCCATACAGTGTTATTATGTCAAATGTCGGGAAGGGGTTAAATTTACATGAATATTTAAAAAAAAAAACAAATAACTTCAATTACCACATGTCTCATGGGGCCAAAGGCACCCACCAGAGCCTCTGGCACGGGGTAGCCAAAAAATATGCTTAACAGGGCAGGAGTCCGGGTGAGAACCCAGTTGAATTATGCAGGGTCCAGGTCAGTGTAATAACCCTATATTTATCCTGTGTGGGTAAGTACACAGAGCACCCTGCCCCATCTGTAAATGGTACTTGTGTCACGTGACCCAAGAGTCAATGCCACACCCAATACATGACTGCAATCTCATTAATACTACCTACTGCGCAATTGAGATTGTTAAAACTTTTAATGGCTAACTGGAAGAAATCAGACTTTTAGGGCTCTTTATCAGGCATGATATAACAAAGTATCTAAAATATCCTAGTAATACATGCATCTTACCTGAAAAGACAACGTCTTGAAGTTTGCTATCCTTGTCTTGGTTATTTTTGCTTCCAGCAGCATCTTCATCACCCCACCAAGATGGTTGTCCATACAAGGGAGTTCCACGAGGCAATGCAGAAAGATCAACTGAGAATAATAGAACAAGCCACCATATTTAAATAAAGAGAAAAGAAACCAAATAAATTAAGTTTTTAAAGGGAACCTATCATAAGGTTTTTAGCTCGTATCTGGTAGTGATGCTATGCGGATTTTAAAAAAGCCTTTCTCAGGTTATGTAAAATAAACTATTTTAAACCACTGAAATGATTCAGAATGAATGACAAAGGCATTTTTAAAATCAGAATAGCATAGGCTAGTGGAACATATCACTAGCTAAAAATCACATTCCTGGTGACTGGTTTGCTTTTGTATTGTATCAGAAAGAGGCATCCCAGAAACACATATTTATAACATACTGTATCCATATAATATGCCATAAATGAGACTTTGATACCTGGTGAATAAATATCTGGCTTCAAACACTAAAAGTAACATACACATAATACAGTTTTAGGTTTATGAGGTTTTTCATTTCATAGAATATACCTTTATCAGGGCTAATCAAGCTGATTACACAACTTATCAGATGGTAAGAAAGCAACAACGTGTGGCATTGGGGTGGGGGCATGCACTGTGCAATATTGATAGAACAGCAGGTGTCTGGCACACTAACTGAACAATTGATCACATCATTTGCAGTTTATTTATGATTTGGCTCAACCTATAGATGATGTATCGAATAGCAGCTAAATTATAAGTTCACACTTCCATACAGAAATACAGCTGCTAGAGCCTGCCGGCTAAACCTGTGAGGTTGTAATCATCTCATGACCCACTGGCTTCTCAATTACATACAGGGCTGCTGACAAGACCAAGGGGTAAGATTTCGTTTAAGGAGGGGGGCAATACCTGGGTAGCAGACATGGGGGGCTACCCGAGTGAGGTAAGGAGGAAGATAAGTTCAGGGGGGAGGGAGAATCAGTTTTTATAGCAATTATATTGTCTTACATAGGGGGCAGTAGTAAAGTTTTTTTTCTTGTAAATAGGAAGCAGTACAGGCAGTCCCCGGGTTACATACAAGATAGGTTCTGTAGGTTTGTTCTTAAGTTGAGTTTGTATGTAAGTCGGAACTGTATACTTTATTATTGTAACCCCAGTCAAAATTTCTTTGGTCTCTGTGACAACTGAATTTTAAAAATGTTGGATTATCACAAGAACCAGGATTAACAATAAATCTTAATTACAGGCACCATTGATAACTGTTATAGCTGTTTATTGTAGCCTAGGACTAAAGTACAACAAATTACCAAAATACAGAGGGCCGTTTCTAACTAGGGGTCATATATAAGACAGGTGTTCTTAAGTAGGGGGCAGTCTGTATTATAGTAGTTATATTCTTGTTCATAGGGACAGTATTATAGTAGTCACCGTTACTACATTTCAGGTACACATAAAACCTCTAAAGGACTGTTTGCGGATCAACAGTGCCCAACACCTATAAAAGAGAAACAATTGTTAGAGAAGCTACCCAGTCCAGGCGTATGGCAGCAGGCTTTCACTGCCACGTATGATAAGGAGAGGAGGACACTGGGAAGTGGGGTCTGATCAGATAACGGATTCCCCTCATTCCAGAGCTCTGCAGCTTCATCCGGGAGCGTGCTGTAAATGGGATCCATTATGCTTGAATGAGATGGAGGAAAGGAAATCCCTATGGTAGTGGACCTGAGCCAATTGTAGTGCGGCTGTGATGGGACATGATCTTGTCTTGCTAGAATAGCGGGGCAGATGTCGTGAATATTTTTTACGGAGTCTGGAAGGCCTTGGAAGGATGGGTTATCTCTTGTGGCATTCAAGAGCATGTCCCTGTAGTCCTCATGCTTAAGCTTAAGTACCACTTCCCTGAGGGAACCCATTGGTCCTGTAATTCTGGTTCCAGGCTTTTATGCTACCCACATGGTGCCTCTATTTGTGGTCAGTCCTTTTTCAGGGCATCCACCATATGATCCTATGGCATTCCAGTGATCATCCTGGTAGAAATCTCCTAGAGCAGTGAAGGAGAACCTTTAGCAGCCGAGTGCACAAACTGCCAAAATCAAAAACCCCCCTGTATTTATCACGACACCCCGGGCCACTTAAAATTAAAACTTATGTCAGCCTTCAACACCACTTCAATCATTTGCCTCCTGAGGAGAGCAACACAGTAAAAGATGGAAATTTGCATCATTGTAGCTTCTTTCCAGTGTCCTCTGACCCGAGAAATACGTGGGGCCAGCAGGAGGTCCTCCAAAGATAATTCGTTCCTGTCTCCTCAGCTCTCTCCCCTCTTTCACAGTCCAAAGTAGCAGTAGTTAGTAAGTATCAAATAGTGACTGAAAGCAGCATCTTTTAAGTTTTTTGGAAACTGCAGGAAGATTCTTTGAGTCCGTGTCGGTGTGTTGGGCGAGGCCGGTGTGCCACAAGAAAGGGCTCAAGTGGCCAACCTCTGGCACCAGTGCCATAGGTTCGCCACCCTGTCCTAGAGTGATGGTTTCAACTGCGGTAGAGAGTACATTGGGAATCTCCTGGATGGCCGAGGGAAAATCTTCGTTGCAATGAGTTGGGTGGGATGCTGGTGAGGGTGGATCTCCGATTGGGGAAGCCTGGGAGAGTGAGGCTGTGCTTGATGCAGGGGCAAGGGAGCAGCAATCATAATTCTACTTGCTGCCTCAATTAGTTGCAAAATGAAGACAAATGAGGGAGGTACTTCCAGGTGATGGTCCCTTCTTTTGTGTTGCCAGTCATACTTTTTAGAGAGAGGTAGGTACCTGTGATGGTCGGACGTGGGTTGAGGTTCATTCCTACTGAGCACTGCATTTGGGTATAAACCAATGTCCGTCTCCGTAGGTGCTGGGAGGCTACCGGCTAAACCTGAAATGCAGCCGAGAGTAGGCCTTCAGCTTGGGCTCCGATCTTGGAACTTTAGGCGGGACCAGGCAAGACTAGTGGAGATGTAGTTGGCATGGATTCGTGGGAGAGGCAGGTTCAAAGGCCAGCCGCAGAATGTCTATGCTCCGTTCTCACTCCAGACGTCCATCACGAGGTGCAGGAACTACACATGGCCAGAATTCAGGCCTAGGTAATCATTGGCCACCAAAACGGAATCAGACAGTGTGGATGGGACCTAGGAGCTGGATGGAGCCCATTATAATGCAGATGGCTCCCGAAAGAGTAGGAAACCGCCGACACACAGAAAGGGTCCCAATAGCCAAAAGAGTGGTTACTGTAGTAGGTGCCCACCTTAGCTAGCTGTGTGCTAAAGTTTACTGGATGTTTTAGGCTTTGTGGTTCAATGGGCATGAATGGTGTGTGATAGCAGGAGCAAGGCCACCATGTATCAGTCCATCAACCTTTTTTTTGTAGATTGTAACAGAAACTAAGAATGGCAGGGGTACAGGATACACCTAGTTAATAATGCCCCCAATGTACAAGATAAACTACTATGAATGTCCCTATGAAAAAATGAACTACTATAATAATTGTTTTCATTTACAAGGAATATAATAATATACTACTGATCCTATTGTTACAAAAAGATATAACTACTATAATATTGGTCCTATGAACAAGAATATAGATATAATATTGTTTCTATTTACAAGAATATAACTACTATAATACTGCATCCTTGTATCAAGAATATAACTACTGATGATACGTGTCCCTATGAACAGAATAGAAAACTACTAATATATTGTTTCTGATTTACAAGAATATAACTACTATTACTACTGCATCTATGTACAAGAAGAGATAACAAATCGCATTTCACAGTGATGGTATTTAATTTTCCATGCCGTGTGTTGGGAAGCATGAAAAAATTCCAAATGCAGTATAATTAGTAAAAAAAAAAAAATCACATTTGCGCCATTTTCTTGTTAGCTTGGTTTTTATGGCTATCACTTTGCGCTTTAATTCACATGTCTAATTAATTTAAAAAAATTAAAACCTTCTGTACAAAAAAAAAAAAATCTTTATTTTGCCACCTCTTGGCACTAATAACTTTTTAACATTTTCATACTTTATTGTACGGAGCTGTGTGACATGTAATTTTTTGCAATATGAGATGAGGTTTTCATTGCTACCATTTTGAGGACTGTACAGCCTTTTGACATTTTTTATATGTTGCAAAATGCTTAGAAAAGTGGTGTTTTGGACGCATTGGGGCATATTTCCATTTTGAAGGTTATGTGCCCATAACCACAGTCGTTCAGTATAAGGCAGTACCCCGGGTTAACTACATGAAAGGGTTGTAGTTTGTTCTTAAGTTGAATTTGTATGTAAGTCGGAACTGTATACTTTATCATTGGAACCACCAGCACATTTTTTTTGGTCTCTGTGACAGTGGATTTTTTTAAAAATGTTGGGTTGTCATAAGAACCAGGAGAACAATAAAGATTCATTGTAGACCACCAGTGATAACTGTTTATGGCTGTTTTTGTAGTCTAAGGCTAGTACAAGTAAATTGCCACATCAGAGGTCCCGTTGTAAATTGGGTCGTATGTAAGTCAGGTGTTCAAGTAGGGGACCCCACGCCGACGCGTAATGTATGTGTAACACCAGAAAAAAACAAAACAACAAACAAAAAACTCTTGGTCACTTGTGACACTGTATTCTCTAAATTTGTTGCTGATGGGAGCAAGGATTAACAAAACTTCACTGAAGACTCAGATTAATTCTAAAGACCAGCAAACAAAAGATATCTGTTCGAAGAGATTGCTTGTTACTGGAGTCAATTGTTAAGGGGTGAGCTAAACCATCAACTTAAAGGATGACAGTTCTTTACAAGAACCATATAGATCCAGAGGTGGGACAAGCAGCCAAGAACAGTACTGTTAATAGTGGGTGACGTTACAACACTTACTGTATGCAGCTCTTCCTTCATAGTCCAGATAAAGGTCTTGTACGATTGTGAAGGAATTCAACCATGGTAAATACCCTATAAGACAGTTATGAGTGACTGTGTTACCATGCTTCTAGGGCTGCACTGGACTGGATATATTAAATATGGACAAGGACTAGTATATATATACTTGTTGAATTTGTATATACATATTCCGACTAAGTACAGAATTGGTATTCTTTTAAGGACACCTACCACTTGTAGTGGCAGTTTCTGATGCGAAACTACCGAGCACCAGTCAGGGTGAGTGGTGCCAGAGCTTATTTCGTTAGTGTTTTCACGCGGTATCGCGGTTTAAACATTTAAACTTTATAGCGGGCAGGAAGGTACGCGCGGCGCTTACCATGCGCGCGGCCATAGGAAGTGAATGAGAGAACGCGGCATGGTAAGAGCTGAGCGAGTTTGTACTGCCTGCGCCGGCTTAAAGTTAAAAAGTGTTTTAAACCGGATACCGCCGGTGAAACCACTAACGAAAATAAGCTCCGGCACCAGCTCCACCTGAGCTGGTGACCGGGATTTCATCAGAAAACCTGAACTACAGTGGTAGTTTCCTTTAAGATTTCTAAAACCATAAGGTGCAGAAGTAAAAGTATTATTTCAGGTTTGATATTTATGCTATGCAGATGAAACCAACAAAATAGTTCTATGGACTAGCAGAGTTAACCCCCTGCATACAAAGTTTTTGCAAGTCATTAAGACCGAGCTTGCAGCTTAATTAGTTTGAAAATCAGGAAAGAACGCAAGAGCCACAGCGGGTTGTTCGTTTTGGGATTTGGAGTTGATTTCCAGCAGTTGTGTATTTCTTTAAACCGAAAGAGGCCCTGTCACCCTGAAACCATGTCCACACCAAATTAGCTCCCCTATCGGTCCCAGCCCTTTTATATTTATGAATTTTTTAAAATTTGTTGTTTATCGTGGTTTTAAACGATTCCACCTATATAAATAAGACGCCGGATCGTAGTAAAGTTCTAGCAGTCGGCGGACAGGCATACCTCAGGCCCCCTCATGAATACGTCGATGCTAGGAAATCGTACGGCGATCGACCTCTTATTTGATAAGAGGTTGGATCGTTAAAAAACAAAGTATAGGAAACACACACCTTTTATAAAACAATTCAATAAACGTAAAGGGGGCTCGGGGATAGGATGAGCGGAGCTAATTTGTTGGGGGGTTTTTCAGGGCTGACAGGTCCTCTTCAGATGTAAAGCCCTCTAAATCACAGAACACCTGTTTTTACTTTTGTGTTTTGAAATGAGTTGTTTTGTTTTCCAACGCAAACACATGTCTTATTATAAGACGCCCTCCGAATTTATTGAAACACACCGGTAACTGAAATAAATTTTGATTTAATAAATTAAAAACTGTCCCAATCGTCAACACAGAAAATATAGATGATTTATAGCCAGTCCTTACTGCGAGACTTTGCTACATATATACACAGACTCAGCACATACACCCATATACACATACACTGCAAAGCCTTGCTAATCAAAAATAATTTGAATTGTCCTTCAACAAGGTGGTATGCGTGTCTCTCTTGACTGATATACATTCTGTAAAATAACAAGCTTACTAAATATACAAAAACAAAGCAACGGTACATACCACACACCGAACTCTAGAAACAAGTGGGGCCATTTAATAAGGGTCCCTGTGGCACTTTTGGCACTATGCACCATTCATGGCCAAACGGCCTTGCACAGGTCTTAAGAAGTGTACTGCGGCTGCAATTGGGTGCACTGCCGACCCTAGTGGCCCGCAGTGGACGGCATTAAGTGTACAGCATAGTAGGGGGGCTTGACGTCGGAACAGTCTGACTGATTCGGGAACCGAGCGTTGTATTGACTTTCAAATTGTGTTGACGCCTACGTTAAAGGTCTTGCACCACAAAAAAGGCTGTTTAAATATTGCAGACCAGTGCGGGGGAAGCGACAGATTCATGGATTTCTGCCGCATGATTCTTAAAGGAGGTTCTTAGTGAGGATTTCTGCTCCTCCCCAGAGAGGCAATTGAGGAGTTTTTGGATTTGTTGGTGAGTTAGCTGTAATAGGTCAGTGATGGCGAAAATATGGCATGGTGCCCGAGGTGGAACGTGGAGCCCTTTATGTGGGCCACCAGGCATCATCAGCGATTACTCCAGGTATTTCATGCAGCCAGACAGACAGGAATTGTGTGCCACAGAGCTATTTTAAAAAAAAAAGGTGCGCTGTACATGGACTATTTTTCTGCTTTATTGGTTTGTCCCTCAGGGGTGGTATCAATGAAAAAAGTGACAGAGAAGGGAGGCTTAAATCACAAAGTAAATTTCTATGTTGGCACATTGCGATAAGAGGTGTCTTTGCTATGTGTTGGGCACGGTCGGTCTCTAAAAGGTGTGCCCTCACGGTCAGAGGTGTTTCATTTACTTTGAAGCAGTCCTTGTCCCGAAGTTTCCTTACCCACCCTGCGGAGGACTAGTACACATTCTTTGTCTAAACCAGTTTAACCACCCTTTGTACAGTGTTATTGAGCCCTTGTATAGGTTACATACAGGAGAAAGATGGCCCGATCTTCTGTGTTGGAGTCTAGTGATTCTAGTGTTTATGACACAATCCATAAGGGTTGGTGAGGCAGAGGAGATGGTGTCATCTAGCCCTGTCCCCACATCTACCATGCTGAGGAAGCCGCTGTTGAGTTTCGCTATCATGGATAAGGAGCCACGGATAAAAACCAATGCGATGTGATATCAGCAGGGGTTCTAATTGGCTGGGTTGAACTTAACCATAAGCAATCACATAATATGCTTGGTGAAAATTATTTTTATGTAATACGTTGTATAGCAAATACAAATACTTCAAGCGTGAATCTGATTACCTTTGCATCTGATTGTGCCCGGTTCTTCTGTTGTCTTTGCTTTTTCAGTATGTGAAGTTTCTGTGATCTTCTCACAATAGGTCGTATTATGAGTATGTTCACCACAGAATCTTATTTGGGGTCGGTGTCCGAGATCCCAGAACTTGCTCAGCAAACTGTTTTGTGAAAATAAAGATGTACATGGCTCTTCGATTCTGCTTAGTAACAATTTTGCATGCTGTGGTACTATGAAATTACTCTATGAGGACGATGAGCTGGACGCAGAGCTTAGGACAACCCTTTAGATCTACAGAACCAAGCTTTGCTTTTTATTCTAGACTGTGGAATAGGATATGGTGCTTCGGACCTGTGCCACTAGTACAGAGAAATGGGAAAATGTGACGTTTCCTCGGATGTTATCATCATAAACTCTATAAGAAATGCTGTTGGACTTGCGTGTTGTGCCTCCCCTGCTGAATTTTAAGATCAACATTTCGTTCGAGGTTTAGTGTTGCATGGTTGGATGATGGTAGATCTGTTTAATCGTTTCAGGAGTTGTAATTTTCATATCACTTGGCGTCCTATTTCATGTTGTTACTCAACAAACAACAAAAAAAAAAAAAATAGATTGTAAGGGGAAACTATTTACAGGTGGTAGCAGAATGGCAAATAAATGCATGTGTCTTTAACAGCTTACTATGAAAGACAGGTAATAAAGACAACATAATTAAAGGTTCACTGTGTGCTTTTGAGGGAATAGTAGCGGCTCCCCGTGCAGAACAGACGCCGCAGTGTTACTCGGCTAGCATTATGGAAATAAACAAATCGCTAACAAAACGCTGCTGCGCTGATACCATAGAAACATCCACGAAGCGGCTGCAGGCGTATCCTGAGTGGTGGTTGGTACGACGAGGGCCGCACATGTGTCCCGCCGAATTCCTCGTACCCCAGTCCAGTATCCGCCAGACCGCTCAACAGACCTCATGGACAGCTGCGTGTTAGATTATCCGATGTTCCGGACTAATGTCGACAGTGTAACACTGCGGCACGTTGTAATCTGCACTAGGAGCATAGCATTACTTATAGCAAAAAGCCAGCTAGTAGTTCGCGTCTAAATATTATCACAGGAGATAGGTTAGCTTTTAACAGATTCCAACCCTCCCCCCTGTTTCACGCAACCGTGACGTGCATTCGTCGGACGCGGGTGCATGGAAGCAAGGGCATGCACGCAATGGCGAGCACCTGTCACTCCAGCGTGGGGCGTAAGTCGCGTTTTGATTGCTAATGAAGTGCGTGTGGGTCCATGTAAAGCTCTGTGGCTCGCAAAGGGCCTATGTTTGTATCACTAAACAGACAATCACAGCCTCTGATCTCCGACAGGGTGACGTCCCTCCAATACCTAGTACAGGACACCAACAAGTGCGCACGACTATTACTATAAGGTATCGGTTTCCGACCGCTAGCATGATTGTTCTTCTCTGCTGTTCCCAGGGTATCCTTTACTCAAAGTAACACATGCAGGTCATCATTGCACACACACGGTCCTATCCAGGAGATGTCTACTCGGCATCTATTGCTAGAAATGACATTTTTCCCATTCTGCACCTCAATTGTCAACAATCTATGCTCATCAAGGAATTCAAGGGAGAGGAGGTTCCTGTGTTGGCGTCCCAAGACACTAGGACCATGTAAAGTTGCCCCTTTAGGGACCGTGTATTATTTAAAAGTGTTCTTTCTACCCTTTAGCCATCACGGGATCGGGGCATAACGAAGTCCGCCGAGCTTGTTCAGGAAATTGGCCTGCAGGCGGAGGTGAGTGCATCGCGCACGCACCTGTGAGTTGAAGGACCTTGGAAGAAAGCTTCTTGGTGTTAAGGCGGCAGCAAGTAGAAGCCACTTCTCTCCAGAAAAAAACATCAGAGACAGACTGATATTCAGCAAAAAGTGTACAAGAAGGGCTTGCTTGGGATAGGGGGTTAAAGTCTTTTCTTTGAGGAATCCTGTATAATGTTTGGAACATCTGTGAAGACGCTTTGGTCGGAGAAGACAAGGTCAAGCATTAACGTGTGGGGTTGCTTCCCTAGCAAGGGATCGCTTCACCAGTCTTGCTAAAAAACATCCATTGAATAAAGAACTGTACCAGAATGTCCTCCAAGAGCAACTGTTCCAAACCATCCACGAGCAGTTTGCGGTTGATCAACAATGCCTTCAGCATGATGGCGCACTTGCCATAAAGCAAAGGTGATACTATATGGCTTTTAGAGATGTTGGGTCCCATGCCTGGAATCTCCCCGATCTTAATCCAATTGAGAACGTGGGTTCAACCATCAAGAGACGGGGGGGACAAAAAAAACCTACACTGTGACAAAATCGCAAGCATTGATGTGAAAGAATGGACGGCTATCAGCAGGATTTGGTCCCCCAGAAGTTGATTTGAGAGCACAGGGAAAGAGAGGTCTGGGAAGGAACGGGTCAACACTGCAAATATTGACTTTGCTGCATAACTCATTTTCTAACTGTTACTCATATATGATGCAATGGTATTTAGGCTGTGATAAAACCATCTGACAAACACACATAACACCAGAGGGAAACAGATCAATTGTGAAATATAATAGTTGTGACCACTCAAACTTTGACATGACTAGTAATTACTAATTACAATAAATTTACGGAAAAAAACACCAAAAACGCAACTAATTAACAGTGTCACGGGTACTCCTGCGACCATCACATGGGTCGCAGGCGCACCCGTGCCCTCTCCCCTGATCCCCGGCCCCAGCGTTCCATCACTCCCCAGGATCCAGTGATGACTCCGGCAGCGCGGCGGCAGCGCTAATGGCGTGGCCGGCAGCAATACTGACTCTAAATTCCAGCCCCTTCTTGTGGTCCCCTGCCGGATTTTGATGCCTCACAGCATTAGAGAAAGCTCCATTACGATATCTCCGTTCTGGTGTTACAGGACTTGACGTGGCATCTCTGCCGCCTGCCTGCCTTGTGCCTGGACCTGACCACTAGACTGTATCCTTCTAAGGTACCTCGCCTCGGCTTCCACGGGTGCTATGACCATCCGCTTGGAGCGGGCTTGGTGAAGACCGGTGCACTAGGACTACGGTCCCAGGTGTCATAGTACCTTTCCTGCGGTGGTCCAGTGGTTCATGCTCCCGAATCATGACAACGGCTTTTAATTTCAAATTTTTTACAATATACAGCGCAATGAGTGGTACCAATTTACACTTGACTAGTCATCACAGATCGCAAAAAAATCAGGGTTGTAGATAAAATGGCTATTTAAGGCTATTCAGTGCTTTGAAAATTTTTAATCCTAGAAATTATGTGAATTTAATGGGTTAGGCTGACAGACAACTGATCACCAACTCAGCACCACACACTCAGAATTCTATAAATATACACATCTAAAGAATTACGATTTTGTTAACTGTCGTACCTGGGATCCCTTTTAAGATCCTGGTAATCACTTTTAACACCTTTATGAACTCTTAAACAGTATGTCTTTCAGCAAACGGGGTGGATTATTTTGCGCTAACCAGTAAGCCACTTTACTTTCCGCAGCAATCAGTCTGTATTTAACCCAGCAAGGTCCTATGAGTGGAGGCTAAAGGTTTTTTTGCTGGACGCTGGTCTGTAAACTTGTCACAGATCTTTAATGGTTACCTTTCCAGGAGAACTGCATCAAACTCTATTGCAGGAAGCACCCCTGCACCTACCAACTTGCTGGAAGGTGAGGCTCTCTGTTGGATCTCATATCTCAGTTCCTTCTGCGTCTGATTTTGTGGAGTTCTTATTCGGATTTCAAAAAATCGCTTGGTCTCTGCGGAGAACTGAAGCCTTCTTTTAAAGAGGTTACTTGCTCCACAAGCTTTCTCCACCTTGCAGCTCCTATAAAATGACCAAAAACCATTATTACATTTAGGTTCCAAAAACAATTATTTAAAGCGCAACTGTAAAGCTATAGTGATTTTACCCAAATTATTTGGTGTGAATAGTCTTTGAAAGCACGCAGAACAATACCGACTTGTGTGCTAACCCTGTATTTCAAGTTATTGCATTTTCGTCTGAAAGGGTTTTTGACAAAAATATTTCTCACTAGAAAAGAGAAGACTAATCCTTATATGGCGGAGATAATATCAGTCTGTTCCCTCCGGCGAGGCCGTTAGCTGCAACAGATCCAATGATGCCTGTTTCTCTCTCAATCAACTCACTGAACATAGCATAAGTGCACATACATACCGTGACCAGCCCCTGGCAGTATCCAACAGATGGAGACCAGGGAACAGGTAATAAGTGGTAGGAATCATAAGTAAACAGGTTACATGTAATCTATAGCCTGTGCTGGTGAGCACTAGGGTTAATAGCTGATTGGAAGAGCTTAGATCATGCGATGACAAGTGGGTAAGTGAGAGTGAGTGGCAGCAGCAGAGAGAGAAACTTCTGTAGAATCACAGATGGATGGAGGGGACCAGATAGGGAACAGGGGAGATCTGTACCTCATTTCATGTGAGGAGACATCTGTTACACAATCCAGCGCTGCTGATTCATGTTTCATGACTGCGCCTCGGTGAGCAGGGCGAAAGCAGCAGCCCCTTCCCTCCCGTGAATCCGTAGTTGTTACACTTTTTTCTCTATTGGATTCAGACTTATCAGAGGGGATCGGAACAAAACTACGCATAGAGGTAATACGTCTTAAGAGATATTGATATGTGGGGAAACAAAAGCTTTACCAGTTATCTGAAGCAGAGCGATGTATCAGAAGAGTTAAGAGCAAAAGTGTTATAATTGTTAGGAAACCCAATCAGAGTTCAGCTCTCATTATAAATACTGTTGGAAAATGAAAGCGAGTTTGAGCGTTTCCCATGAGCAAACAGAACAGTTTTGCTCTCATACAAGTCTGAATAAATATCCCCAAATTATTGGGTGTGAAAGAGTGGTTATTGCTTTTTAGAAGAATTTTCATGGACACGGCAAGGTCACAAAAAATAAAATTATATTTTTAATAGTCACAGTTTAACCTCTGAAGCCGAAGCCACCTGCCTTCACAGCATTTTTGAAAATCTGACATGTGTCACTTGGACGCTTCAACAAGCACGTGATGTTGAAATTGTTTCTCATGACACTTTGTCACTTCTGTAGTTGAAAAAATTTTCAACTTTTTTTAATTTGAAAATTGTTTAAAACTTGGAAACATTTAAATGTTACTTTTTCCCTACAGAGTCATAACAGCAAAAAACTAATAACTAACACGAACCAAATGTCTGTTTATGTTTTTATGCACCCTCTCATTTTGAAGAATTAAGGGGCAAGTTTTTGCCATTTATAAAAAACCAAAATCATGCTATTGAGGACCTGCTCAGCATCAAGTAACTTGAAAGGGCCTAATCAAAGTTAAAAATATGGCGACTAAGAATATTTGGTCGGATTGAGGGGCCCTAGATCCAATATTCCATATGCACCAAAAGAGGCAACAGGGCGTGCATCACCAACGTGAAGAACCTTTAATTAGCAAGGGGCGTACAAGGGAAGAGTGGGGCCAAGGTGGGGCCAGGCGACGGGCGTTCACGCTATATCCCGCTTCTCAAGCCGTTGACGTTCATAGTACTGTGGCTGCGCACAAATAGAGTCGTGGCGGCAGACGGCGCCAAGCAACGGTTAAACAACAAGGAGTTACACATAATAGTTAGTAATTAGAAAAACCCAAAGTTAAAACAAAAAGTATAGACAGTATTACAATCTTTTATCAGTTTCTTGATTAGCTTTTTTGCAGTTTCCTTGCAAATTGGCTCCGGTGCGTGGTTGTGTTTTTTTTCGGCTGCCAGTGCCTCGTCTGGTCCCCTCTGGCCTTAATGATAGTGTGCGTGTCGTGTGTCAGGCAAGCGTGGGGTTTCACCGTTACTGGGTGTGACGGCTTGTGTTACTCTGGTGTTCAGGAAGTCCCGGGACCTGTGACCAGGAGGCGGACTTCGGGGTGTTTCTGCTGTCATGGGCTTGTAGCCGTTTTGAGGTAGCTCCGGGATTGTTCAGTCCGCGCTGGCCTCTGGTAGTTGTGTCGGGACCTGCATGAGTTCTGAGGAGCGGAGTTGATGGGCTATATGTGGAGGAAAATCGTATTTGAAGGTGTTTCCTCATTTCACCGGCTAGCTCCATCAGTTGTGACAAACGGTTAGGCTGCCTATGCCCCTAGTTCCTCTGTGATGATACTGCCCCGCTGTCGTGCCAACCTTGACTGCTGCTGCTTTGTCCTTCTGTTTCGAATGATGGCCCTGCTGTCAACGGTCTCTGTGGTGGGATCAAAGGACCTATGCTATTGTTCTGCCGTTTGACATACGTGGACCTGCTGCTATGTCCCTGCGTTTCGACCAAGACCCTACTGCCTATTGATGCAGGATTAACATTGAGGCAGACTTACATGATGCAGGACTCTACATTGATGCAGGACTTACATTGATGCAGGACTTAATGATGCAGGACTCTTACATTGATTGAAGGGACTCTCTTCTACATTGAGGCAGGCCTCTACATGAGCAGGAACTACATTGATGCAGGAATCTCCTTTGCGCCGGACTCTCCATTGATGAGGACATCTCCATTGATGCAGGACTTACATGATGCAGGACTCTACATTGAATCTGCTGTACAGGACGGGCAATCTGGAGATGTATGGTTGTCATGATGACAGGCATAGCCTGGACCCTGGAAATGTCAGCAAGTAAAAGCCTTGGAGAGGACCAGAACTGGGGGGAATGTGTGGTAGCCCAAATGTCTTGGCTAACTGGGGGGCGGGGGTTAGGGATGATCCTGGTTTCGGGATGCAAACCTCCCCTGTAGGGCTGTCGGCTATCAGTATGAGGGGTCCTAGCGTTCTCAATGGAGGAATCAGAAAGGAATGTTCAGGTACTGCAATGGATTAAAACCGAGTGGACTATCGATGGCAGGGATGGGATCCCGAAAGGTCAGTCCTAAAAGTCGTATATGGTAAACACCCCCGATTATGGGTCAATGCTTTTGGCAAGGTCCGAGGATACGGTTGGTGCACGAATAGTTGTGAAGAAACTTGAAGTGGCCTGGTACGGTAGATCCGATCGCACCTGTATCCCGGGAGAGGCAGGGGGATTATTGTTTTTTTTTTGTTTATACCAACACCAGCACCATTGAGCCAGGGTTAAAGATTATCACCGGTATGAGGGTACTGATACAGAAGTTAGCGATAAATATGTAAAATGATAGGTGGGGCCTAATTAAGTCCGTAAACGTGTGTAAGGGAGAGAACCTGGTAGTGCCAAGTAAACGAGTCGGACAATGGGAAGTCAAGAATTGTTACCTGTGGTCACGATATATGTAATTGTTATAAGGAAAAGGTACTCCAAAGGGTTTTCTGAGAAGGACATGGGTTACCTAAAGAATGATGAGACGTATAGGGGTTTAAAGAGACGGACGACAGTGTAAAATATTCAAAGAGAGGGATGAAAACCATTTATTCCATCCTTATTGGACAGGGAGCGTCAGTCCATCGTGACTAAACTGATGAGCGCCAAAGCCGGGTATGTAAAAGTCAATCTCCAACTGTGTTTTGTGTGTTTCTCAGAGAAATGCGTGCATGAACAAATATTACAGATGCATCTGTGTCCCGCCAGGGTGTAGTTATCTTAGGTGTTGGATAGGTCTGGGCTAAGTGGTAACGGCCGGGTGGGGGAGTGTGTAAACGTAATGTAAATACACAGATTATTTGGTGCCGATAGGGGACAGGGTTAACGATTCGTGGCCAGCATTTTGTAAGGACAGTGAGATTCTGGCCAGTAAGCAATTCGATCCTATTATATCTACCCAAGGGAATTTACAGTAAGTTGTGGTGATTGTCACAGATATCCCCCCCCCCATGCAAATAGAGAAATTGCGAGTGACACTCGAAGCGGTGGTTGGAGTATGCAAATAGGTACCCGGATGGTATGATAATTCGTCAGGGTGATTGTAACCACGTGGACGGAAAAAAAAAACTAGTCTCCAAAGTTTGGGCCATATGTCACAAACCAACCAGAGGAGCGTTTGGGACCTGTTGATGGTCAATGTTAAAGATGCATACCGTCCAGCATCTGCCTCCTTTAGGAAGATACCTGACATAACTAACCGTTATACCCAAGTACTAACTCAGTGAGACAAAGTAAACCACATAGCAACGGCTGGGACTTGTCTTTAGTGAGTATGGATGGGGAACCTAACATGTGTGTGGCTATGGTGAATGATTCCAGTAACTTTGCGTAGGTTTCTATAGTGCCAGCCAGGATATCACGAAATACCTAATTCTAAACCATGGGTTACTAAAGATCTTCAAGTTCTACTGAAGCAGAAGAAACATACCGCATTCCGGGTTAAAGGATGGGGACCTGTATAGGGAATCACTCTAAGAGGTTAAAGTTATGATCCCGTTGAATGTAAAACTAAGGATTATAAAGAGAGACTGGAAGGCAAACTGGCTGCCAAAAGGGTCAGTGAGGTCGGAAGGGTATGAAACCAATAACATGCGATGCAAGCAAGAGGGTTGTTTTTCAGGGGATAGAGTAATGCAAATGCCCAAAACTCCTTTTTTAACGGGTGTACCGGAGAAGGGACCCCATGTACGATTGGTGATGGGATACTGACGAGGAGGAGGTTAGTTTTAACGAAGTAGGGCCAAATCAAAGATGTGGTTTCTCAATTTTGGAAGAGGATGTAGAACGTTAAACTAACAAAATAAAGGTTTAGAAGTAGTCAGGGCCGGAATCTGCTAGAAGGTGCTCGTGGGAACTTGGTCCTGTTTTCTGTTGAACTGTTAATCCAGTATTTCGTGCTGTGCGTCCTAGTTAATTTATGGAAGGACGTGTGTTTGTATTATTCCCGTACAAAAGGTCACGGGCTAAGAGAACCAAAATGACTAACGCTAGATAGGTAACACCGATAAATTATGAAGGTTGTTGAACGTTTTGTATCTGAGACATCTGCTGAAGTAGTTGGCCTTATCTGACCCTCTACAATCGCATTACCAACCCACGTCTGGGTGTGGCAGGATGCGATTCTTTATCTGCTCCACAGGGTATACATGAATCTGGACGAGATGGGGTCTGAGTTAGGATAAGTTCTTCGGCACCTTTGGGAGTAGCTTTCTAAATAGGATATCAGAAACATCGATTGTCAGACCTTGGGGTTAAAAGGGTTAAATGGGGGTTGGTCGGCCTATTACAGTGATCTTAATTATCTGACATTGAAGACCGCAGAAGGGAAAATTGGAACACGTGTGGATTGGGTTGATGTGAGAGAAACATGGAGCCCCACGGGGATTTTTTGCCACGTTTTTTTATTTACCATCTACACTGACAGACTTTCAAAAAACTAAGAAGTCAGTGTTTCTTGCAGAAGTATTCGGATGACACTTGATGGTAATCAGGGTGCATAAAAGAAGGGAGATTTGTTCTGAGTAGTGGTCAAACTATGACTTGTTCTTCGGAGTGGTGCGACACAAACTGATGCTTGGAATGAATCTATCAAAGACCAAGGAAATGGTATCAGTTTCCCCCGAAAAAGGAACGGGATAATGTGGTGAGATTGAGACTAAAAGATTAGGGATGTCGCAGGGAACGCCGTCAACAACTATCGTATTCTGGGAGTCTATCTGGTTGATAAGTTAGTGTGGCATCTAAATTCTGAGAATTTTAATAAAAAGGCGTTGGAGACTGTACTTTTTTAAGGATCGCTTAGGTCTTTGAGGTGGACCGTTAGGATGGTGCTGTCCTTTAACCAGTCTGTATGGAGTGTTTTTTCTTATGCGGTGGTATGGTGGGGAAACAATGCCGCGACGAATGACGTAAACCCATTAAGACGGGGGGTTTCGGCTATTTCTCGTCTCCAACTTCAAAAAATCCCATAACCTTTTGCATTTTTAAGTGTACAGGACCTGTGGAGGGCTTATGCCCGTGTGCCGTAAACAAATTTTACTTTGACCCGTATGTTATTTATTTTACATGCAGTGTAATGTGAAAGCTGAAAAAAAAATTTCGCCAAACATGGAAAAAATTGAAAAAAAAACGCACGGTGAGTCACGTTCTGTGGGCGCAGTTTTTACGACTTCACTCTTCGCTCAAATAAACACGCTACTTTATTTTTGGTCGGGTGATCGCGGGTTGCTAACACATATTATATAGGTTTTATTGTGTTTTGAAGACATTTTCAAAAATTAAACGAAGGTTACCCAAAAAGAAAAACATTTTTTTTGCCATCTTCTGATGCTCAATACTGTTCATACTTTTGGCCACACGGAGTGTGTGATGGGGTCAGTTTGGCGAAATTGATGGCGACGTTTATTCTACCATTTGCAGCAGTCTGTGCGACATTTTGATCATTTTTTTTTATGTATGGGTAAAAAGGTGTTGTAAAAGTCGCATTTCGGACAGATTGGGACGCCATTACCGCCCGGAGGCACCGCCGCCTTAAAGCCGTTTTTTATATTTGATAGATCGGCATTTTGGGACGCGGCGATACCTAATATGTTTGTGATTTTACTGTTTATTTGTTTATTTTCCGTTCTAGGGAAAGGGGGGGGTGATTGAACTTTTAATCGTTATTAATTTTTTTTATTTTTTTAACTTTTTTTTTTATTTTTTTTTCACTATCTTTTAGACCTCTAGGTGGACATAACCCTAGATGGTAAGATAGGGCTACAATATACTGCAATACTTCTGTATTGCAATATATGGCATTTTTGCAGCACATTTCATTACAATGAGCCAAGCTAATGTAACGAATCTGCAGCTGCCCAGATGCCTCGTGCAAAAGAAGACACGAGGCTTACAATGGCAACGTCGCGCCCCCGATGACGTTCGGGGGCGTGGCGATCGAAAAAAAAGTGGCGGCGCCGCGCGCGTCTTTTAGCTGCCGCCGCGCGCTTGGCCAAGCGGCAACTGGGGGGGTTAATAGCCGCGATCGGTGCTAGCACCCGCCGCGGGTATTAGCGGTGGGGGTTTTATGATGCATTTTGCAAAAACCCCCACCTTTGTATGACGAGGACGCAGACCGTGGAGCCCTCTTCATACAGCCTTATATATCTGCGACGAGAGCTACGGCGCAGAGGTAAGGGGTTTTAAAACATTAAGAAATTGGTTAGGAAGGTGAACTCAATGGTTGGCACTAAGACAGAGGATTGGGAGTCAGTCTGTGTGCACGTATGTTTCCAAATTAATCCCCATTGATGAAACGAGAAAAAACCCATTACATAAAACCACTCTGTAGTGGGGTCACGTAGTACATTTAGGTGAACGGTTTCTGCATATTAATGTAGAAGAACGAGTCGTTTTAAAAACTCCTTTATACCTAGGGCAAATGCATTAGTGAACATGGGCAAGGTAATTAATATCCTTGAACCATGGTTTTGGCTTTTTCGGTTTCTTCTTTTACGTTTTTTAAACTTTTATTACATTTGGATATGTATGTTAGTATTTTATTGTTTGTATCATGTATAATTGGATCATGACTGGAGGTGTTGTTGTTGTCCTTTGTGACAAAATCAATTTCCCCTATGGGGACAAGTAGCATTCGATTCCTATTCTATTCTATTTAGGGGAAAATACCCCAAATTGATCATGCAAAATACGAAAGATGTTTTAACCAATCAATAAAGCAACAGACGAATAGACGGAGCATCCACTATCATTGATCGTACATGTTGATAATAAAAAACACCAAGGGGTTAAGGAAAGGGGGTATATTCTAATGGCCTTTCAGCTAATGAGTCTGGGAGGGAATAAGACGATTACAGGAATACACTAGGTCATTCCTATCATTCAGAGCGGACCCATCACATAACCCTTTATGGGTGTATGTATTTGCTCTCTCGATTTGCCAAATCAAAAAATCTGATCCCTATTCCTCCCAAGGGATCACGAAACTTGTTCATGCCAGCAAATTTCAGATGTTAGGGTTTGCTATAAAACGGCAAGTCCTCACATGTTCGATCAATCGTGGGTACCATTGCCCGAGCTAATCGATCTCTTGATGTTCTCAAAACGCACACCCAATTGCGTAAGTTTTGGCAAATTAGAAAAATTACATGGGCAGAAAATATGTACACTACCCCATGTGTGGATTTGCAAGAAATAATAGATAAACCGTCAAACTTTATCCTCCGAACAAATATCTTTCAATGGCTTTTAAGAGAACTGACATTCATCGCGCAACATCTAAAATTCATTAGGGGAGCCCCTTATCTAACATGTGGAACAGGGAGTGTGGAATTACTTTAAGCAGCATACTCCTAATTCATGGGGAGCATAGCGTTCTCTAAACGCAAGAATTGGGTTTCGTTGCTGGGTGAGCTCCTTAAATTTGAGGGTCCTGTGCTAGGATACCCAATTTTTTTTCTAATAGCATGCCGATACTCTTCTCACAGGACTAACCAAATGCGAAAGCAAAATCTCTTTTGTTTTTTATCTGGTTTATTGTTGATATTATTGCAATTATGTTTGGCCATGCATCTGAGATCTTTTCAATAATAGTCTATTTGGCGTCAGTAGCCTTACAATATGATTCCTGGAATCAATGAAGATATCCCCTTGCCAGTTAATCGATCTTCAAACTCTCAGCCTGAATATTAAATGGACTTCATCATTATTTTTCTTCAGAGTAGTAATAGTTGGTTATACGGTTTATATGACATTTTTCGTGTGTGCTGGGTGAAAAGATATGAAAGTGTAGAAGTGAGTTAGTGGCAGAGCTTTTTTCTAAATGCAGTGGTATCAACTTCACCCTCACTCTATTACTCGACGTCCAAGACGTCAAGCGTTTATTACCATACACCGCGGGGTAAAGCAAATATTCATCTGGTTGCAAAATTCAAAGATTCCACAAAGTCAAAGAAAGGGTACGGGATGCCCTCCCATGCGATAAAAATATCATCCACATAGCTGTGGAACGACTTCACATTTGAGACAAAGGATTGTTCCAGAGAAAAGATGTATTTTGTTGTAACGACTCAGGCAAGAAAAAGGTTTAGGCCAGGGATGCACGCCACAGGCGTGTTGCCCATGGCAGTACCGACTCTCTGGAAAACCATCTGTCATCAAAACATGAAAAGCATTATGGATAGCACAAACCTTAAACTTCAAATACAAAATTGACATAACTGTGGGACTCTTTTGAGCATTCTCAAAAAGATCATGAATACATTGAACACCAAGATCCTGCGGTATGCGCGTGTCTTAGAGACTCTCGACGTCAAAGAGACGCCAGAGCATTACCCTGTTTCCAATGGATTTCTTCATAACTCTAAAAAGGAGTTAGTGTCCTTCTAATAAGAAGGGACAGCAGGAAGAAGGGGGCTGGGAAGCCAGTCGAGGTATATTGGGAGATAATGGCTGGTACGAAACAGATACCAGCCACATTGGGGGACCAGGAGGTGTTTAGATAGGATTGTGGATATCGGTAGATAGAAAGGAAAGTAACCACACAGGGTTATTTTGGACTTTCCGGAAAATCATTTTAGAGCTGTATTTTCGACAATATGCCCACTCTTACACTTCTCCTCAAGAAAGTGCGTAAAAGGGTCTAGTATCTTAAGGGGGATTAGAGGCCAAGGGTATAAGTCTCAGTCTATCTAATGTCTTTAGCCTCCAGCACTCATATTCCCTAGTCATATAAACTATTATTGCCGCGCCTTGTCAATTAATTCCGCCTGAGATCTTAGCCAGAGTAAAGCAATATTCACCATCTGGGAGATTATGAGGAATTTTTGGATAATAAGAGCTTTGACCCTCTCTTTAACCCTTGGGGTTTTTATTATCAACAGGTACATCATGATATGGTGGATTCTCAGGTGAGGCTCAGGCGGTGCTTTATTGATGGTTAAACATCCCATATTTTGCTATGCTCAGTTGTGGTGTTTTCCCTAAGATAAAGATAGTATAGTACTGTAACAATTCACTGTTGTTTTTTACTTGTAAGTTTCAGTATCGACCTCTTTGTACTAACTGAATTACTTGCTACGTCACTTTGTGGTTTACTGTTGCTTTGTTGACGTCTGCGCGCCACGACGCATATATTGTGGGCCACAAGACAGATGAAGCAATGGCTTGAGAAAGAAAGCGGGTTATAGCGTGAAAACGGCCGTCAGCCTGGCCCGTATTCCCTTGTACTGCACCTTGGCCTAAATAAAAGGGGTTATTCCATTGGTGAGTGCCGCCCCTGTTTCTATTTTCGGGCATTGGAGATTTGACTACGTGTTTCTGGCTGAGCAACACCATTAAGAACTGTGGCGAATTACACGATATTGTGCCACATTCATTACGGGACATATGTGGGGATCCGTGATCGATTAGTGGATGGTGCTGAGGACTGCTGTTATCTCATTTGACTTCCACGATTCCATAATCCTGGCCTTCTCCCATGGTGTGGCAGACCCAGAGATTTCTCTGTTGGGAGGCATTCTTCGACATATGCTTGGGCCCAGATTATGAATGGTGAGTACATTCACCCACGCTGAAGTCCTTGAGGACCTCTCACCCTAATCTATCCTTGTCTGGCTGGAGCAAGACAATTGACATCTACGTGAACCGTGACCCATACCTTTGGTTTTCCTTAAGGCCTGGAGGCGTGTTTGGAATGCCCTCCTCACCAGCCCAGGCGCTCTCCACATATAGAGGTTATTGCTAGAAGACGGCCCCTCAGGCAGCTTATGGGCATGGAGGAAGCTCTTTAGTTGAGTTAAATGTATGCAGAACGAGATAAGGCTTTTTGTTTTTTTATTTTCACACAAGATGCCGCTCCTGTGGCCCAGGAAAAGAATGATAAATCGTGTCCATGGCCTTTCCTGGAGAGAGTTTTTTGATACCTAACATGAGGGCAATGGCACGACAAGAGGGTCACACCAATCCACACCAATTGGATCTTTTATCGATCATAACCGCCCTATTCTCTGTTATGAACGCTTCTTGTCACTTTCTGGCTGCCGATCATACGGTGATTCCCAAAGCACTGGGCGAAGAGTCCCCAACCTCCCCGATAGTCGAGTGGTACAGGAGCATCGGGTTTATCCATAGAATGGAGGAGTTAGGGACATTGATTCTGCAGCCCAGGTAAGATGAGAGTGTGTGGCCCCAGGGACAGTATTTAAGCTCCAGGAATTCCAGACTTGCTCCTGTCAAAGATCGATCTGTATTTGCAACGGCTACTTTGATTCGATGAGAATTTCTGGGGTTTCTAGCCATGTTATGTTGTTGGTCCTTTCTCCCCAAGATATGCAAGTGAACAATACGATCCATGCTGCTACCTGATCCTGCACGATCAGTCAGATACTGCCTTCACATACTTGACTTCTTCTTTATTAGCACAACTAAATGGTATTATACATAAATACAAGTATAAACCCCACCATTTTACACATTCTCAGTGGATAGAAAATACCAAAACGATCCACAATTTTAATCCCAATTTCTCCCGAGTAGAACAATACCCTATAGTGGGTGGTACTGCGGTATGGGCACACGCCAGGGCATTGAAGAGAAGGCAGTCCCATTTAGAGCAGGATTATGACTGTCCCTTTTAACATATGACAAATCTTTTTATTTTTGGCGAATTTGGGACAGATCTTATTCTCTAGACTCATCTAAAAAACTTCAAATAGAGAAAACATCATATTTTGTGTATTGCATCTGTCTAAGGACATAAACTTAAGTGTTTTTTGGTTGACAGAGCTGTTGAAGGGTTCATGTTGACTTTTTTCGATCACTACTTTAAGAAACATAATGTGAGGGATTTTATGAAAAATGTACATTTTTAGGGTTTGTTTGGGTTCTGTTTTTACAAGGTTATGAGTCATTGTCAGATCCTACGGAAAGCTGGCCATACCAAAATATATGGGGTGTTTTGTGATTGGTTTTGTTTTTTTTAACTTTATTAGCTAGTGTATAGGGAATGTTTGTTTTAGGGCGACATTAACTTTGGCAACGTGTATGTTACCCAGGGCATCCTAGGAAGATGTCGAAGCAGCCACCGGGGCACTAGCGAACCGGGGCTGCCATCGAGACCATGCACCCCCAAGAATGCTGAAGCGGGGGTGTCGATCTAGTATAGAAGACCTTCATGTCGCGGTCATGGTGTGACCGCAGTGTGCAAAGGGTTTTAAAGCCCGCACATCGGAGGAAACTGCGATCGCGGGTTGCTAGGGCAATTGAGCTATGGTACTGGCTTGTTCAGGATGCCGATGCCAGAAGAGAAGTATAGATGCATGATGCGGAACACCCTCCAGCCATACTACAGTGTTCTTATGTTCAATGTCGGGAGGTGTTAAATTGACATGAATTCAAAAAAAAAAAACAAATAACTGTAATTACCACATGTTCATGGGGCAAAGGCACCCACCAGAGCCTCTGGGCACAGGGTAGCTAAAAAATATGCTTAACAGGGCAGGAGGGTGAGAACCCAGTGAATATGAAGGGTCCAGGTCAGTGAATAACCCTATATTTATCCTGTGTGGGTAATTAACAGAGCACCCTGGCCCCATCGTAAATGGTATTGTGTCAGGACCCAAGAGTCAATGCCCCACCACACCCAATGACATGACTGCAATCTATTAATAATAACCTACTGTGCATGAGATGTGTTAAAACTTTAATGGCCAACTGAAGAAATCAAGATTTTAGGGCTCTTTATCAGGCATGAATAACAAGTATCTAAAATATCTGAGTAATACATGTATCTTACCTGAAAAGACAAAGTGTTTGAGTTGTATCCTTGTTTCGGTTAGTTTGCTTCCCCAGCATCTTAATCACCCCCAAGATGGTGTGCCATACAAGGGAGTTCCAGAGGCAATGCAAAGAAGATCAAACTGAGATAAAGAACAAGCCACCATATTAAAATAAAGAGAAAGGAAAACCAAAATATAATAAGTTTTTAACGGGAAACTGTAAAGCGGTTTTAGCTTGGTATCGGTAGTGATAGGCTCTGTCTATGTGATTTTAAAAAAGCCCTTCTACAGGTTATGTAAAATAATACTATTTTCCGGACTACAGGCGCACTAAACGCCTTGGATTTTCATGGAAATCCAAAGTGCGCCTTATAGTCGGTGCGCCCTATAGAGAGGGCGCGGACTTACTACATAGGTCCCAGCTATGTCTCCAGCGGGAATGCGACCCCACGTGGACGAAAAACTTCTGCCGTCGCGGTCTGCAGTTCCGCTGGAGAATCTGCTGTCTCCAGGTAGAGGGGACTATTAAGTATGGTCCGCTTGCCCTCCACCTCCCCTACACTTCCGCTCACTTCTCCCCGGTGCAGTGTATCGTCGGGTCTCGTCTCGGGTCGCAGTCTCTCTCGTGGGTATCGTTCCGCACCCGGTAACTCCGCCACGCCCCGCGACCCGGACCTGCCCCCTTATAGTCGAGCGCCGAATAAATGGAATTTCCATATATAAGCCGCATCGCGAGCTGATGCGCCTTTATCCGTGCGCATAATCGGCACGGAGAAAATACGGATTTAAACCATTGAAATTGATTCAGAATTGAAGGACAAAGGCATTTAAAATCAGAATGCATAGGCGAAGTGGAAACCTATCACTAGCCTAAAAAATCCCATCTACTGGGACAGGGTTTGTTTTGATTGTATCGAAGAAAGCAGGACATCCCCAGAAACACATATTCTATAACAGACTGTTATCCATATAATATGCCATAAATGGGACTTTGTACTTGTGAATAAATTATCTGGCTTCAAACATAAAAGTAAATACACATAATACGTTTTTAGTTTTATGAGCGTTTTTCATTTCATAGAATATACCTTATCAGGGCTAATTCAAGCGAATTTACACAACTATACGATGGATAAGAAGGGGCAAAACAACGTGTGGCATTGGGGTGGGGGCATGCACTGTGCCAATATTGATAGAACCAGCAGGTTCTGGGAACTAAACTGAACAACTTGATAAATCATTGCAGTTTATTAATGATTGGTCAACCTATAGATGATGTATCGAATAGCTTTATAATAACTATAAATTATAAGTTCACCACTTCCATACAGAAAATACAGCGACTAGAGCTGCGGCTAAAACCTGTGAGGTTTGTAACTCATATCAGACCCATGCCTCGCTCAATTAACATCACATGGGCTGCTGACAAGACCAAGTGGATTAAGGATTTCGTTTTAAGGAGGGGCCCCGGCAATACCGAGGTAGCAGACAGGGGGGGCTACCCGAGTGAGGTTATGATGGAAGATAAGTTCAGGGGGGGGGGAGAAGCAGTGTTATAGCAAGTATATTGTTCTACATAGGGGGCAGTAGTAAAGTTTTTTTTCTTGTAAATAGGAAGCAGTACAGGCAGTCCCCGGGTTACATACAAGATAGGTTTGTTCTTAAGCTGAGTTTGTATGTAAGTCGGAACTGTATACTTTATTATTGTAACACCAGTCAAAATGTTTTTGGTCTCTGTGACAACTGAATTTTAAAAATGTTGGATTATCATAAGAACCAGGATTAATAATAAATCTTAATTACAGGCACCATTGATAACTGTTATAGCTGTTTATTGTAGCCTAGGACTAAAGTACAACAAATTACCAAAATCCAGAGGGCCGTTTCTAACTAGGGGTCATATGTAAGACAGTTGTTCTTAAGTAGGGGACCGTCTGTATTATAGTAGTTATATTCTTGTTCATAGGGACAGTATTATAGTAGTTATATTCTTGTACATAGAAGTAATATTATAGTAGTTACAGGCAGTAGTTACATACAAGATAGGGTCTGTGGGTTTGTTCTTAAGTCAAATTTGTATGTAAGTCGGAACTGTATATTTTATAATTGTAATCCCAGCCAGAACTTTTTTGGTCTCTGTGACAATTGGATTTTAAAAATGTTGGGTTGTCATAAGAATCAATATTAACACTAAAGCTTCATTACAGACACCTGTGATAACTGTTACAGATTGTTTATTGTAGCCTAGGACTACAGTATAGCAAAATACCAAAATCCAGAGATCCGTTTGTAACTAGGGGTCGTATGTAAGTCGAGTGTTCTTATAGTAGGGGACCGCTGTATATTTGTTCATCTAGGGACAGTATCATAGTTAGTTATATTCTTGTACATTGGGGCAGTATTCTATAGGTGTATCTGTACATCTGCCATCTTAGTTTCGTTTACAATCTACAAAAGGTTTTGAGGACTGATACCTGGGGGCTTGCTACTGCTATCAGGCACACAATTCATGCCCATTGTACCCAAAGCCTAAAGCATCCAGTAAACTTTAGCACCAGCTAGTAAGGGTGGCACCTACTCAACAGTAACCACTCTTTTGGCTATTGGGACCCCTGTTGGGTGTCTGGCGTTTCCTAGCTCTTTTGGAGCCATCTGCATTATTATGGGCTCCATCCAAGCTCCTAGGTCCATTCACCTGTTGGATTCCGTTTGGTGGCCAAGGATACTAGGACCTGAATTCCTGGGCATGTGTAGGTTCCTGCACCTCGTGATGGACGTCTGGAGTGAACGGAGCATAGGCATCTGCGTTGGCCTTTGAAACCTGCTCCCACAGAACCAGGGCAACTACATCCTCCAATAGTTTGCCTGGGTGCCTAAAGTGCCAAGATACGGAGCCCAGTGAAGGCCTACTCTGCGGCTGTATCTCAGGTTATGCCTGTAGCCTCCCAGCACAACTAGGACGACATGACATGTTATACACAAATGTCACGCGCCAGTAGGAACTGAACCTTCAAAACCCACTCCCGACCACCAGGGTCCTACCTCTCTCTCAAAAAGTATGATCAGGCAACAGCAAAAGAAGGGACCATCACACTTGAAACCTCTCAGTAGTTCTAACTTTGCAACTAATTGAGGCCAGCAAGTAGATTATATTGCCCTTGCCCCTGCATCAAACACAGCCTCACGCCTCCAGGTTCCCCAATTCCGGGATGATCCCCCATCACAGCATTCCCCACCCATCCATTGGCAAACAGAAGAGTTTTCCCTTAGACCTACGGAGACGTTCCGAATGTATCTTTACAGCAGTTGAAACCTCATCTAGGACCAGTTGGTGGGACCTTGGCAACTGGTGCCAGAGTGCGGCACTCATCTTCTATGTGTTGCGTCCTCAGGAGGCCAATATGAGTTGAAAGTTGTTGAAACAGGGAGCAATAAGTCACTGCTTTTTTACTTGTTTAGTTTGAGTTTGCAGTTGGGCACTCGGCTGCTGAAAGGTTCGCCTCACCTGCTCTAGGAGATTTCTACCAGGATGATTACCGGAATAACACTGGATCATATGGTGGATGCCTGGAAAAGGACTGACCACAAATAGAGGCACCATGTGGGGTAGCATAAAAGCCTGGAACCAGAATTACAGGACATGGGTTCCCTCAGGGAAGTGGTACTTAAGCTTAAGCATGGGACTCAGGGACATGATCTTGAACTGACACAAGAGATAACCCATCCTTCCAAGGCCTTCCAGACTCCGTAAAAAATATTCCGACATCTGCCTGCTCTTCTAGCAGACAGATAGTCCCATCACAGCCGCACTACAATTGGCTCAGGTCCCACCAATAGGGATTTCCTTTTCCATCTCATTCAAAATAAGGGTCCCAATTTACAGCCACTCCCTGGATGAAGGCTGCAGAGCTCTGGATGAGGGGAATCCCGTTATCGATCAGACCCCACTTCCACAGTGTCCTCCTCTCCTTATCATACGTGCAGTGAAAGCCTGCTTGCCATACGCCTGGACTGGGTTGGACTTCTCTAACAATTGTTTTCTTATAGGGTGTTGGGCAATGTTGATCGCAAACAGTCTTGGGTTATGTGTTCCTGAGAAAGTAATGTAAGGTGCATGTCATCTCTGCAAATGTCTGTACCTTACGTTTTACTTCCCGAGTAAATTGGGACCTTGGGAAGTGTTGACACTTTCATGATGTTTCCAATGCGAGGATATCCTTTATATGTGTCGTCTCGCTCCTAAACCTTATTTTTTGGGTGTTTTTTTCCTCACTTCCTAACGATCCTGGTTTATTCTTTTCCCTACCCTCACTCAACCTAACTACTTTCATTTCAATTAAGGAGGTTCTACCTAGCCATTACACTGAACAGGGAAGAGCTGTTCTTAACACTCCTTCTCTTACAACCTTTACACTACGATAACAGAGTGTAACTCATAATACTTTGCACACTGCATATGAAACAAATCTGCATTGAGATTTCGCCAAAAGTGGCTTTCATGAGAATCTTCTCCTGCCACCCCTCTTTGACAGGAACAACCAGTACAATAATATCACAGGTTTCCTCAATGAATTCCGGTTGTGACATTAGTTGTACAGTAATAAAAAATGGTGATTGAAAACTTCCGCAAAAAATGATACCACCCACCAGCTCGGTACACCAAAGTATGAAAATTATTAGCGCCCAAGCTGGACAACCAAAAATAAAAAAAAATTGTACAGGAGGTTAAATTTCTGTAAATGTATAAAAAATTACAAAAACTATACAAAATTTGTGATCGCACTGACCCAAAGAATAAAGTAGACATGTCATTGTGGCGCAGTGAAAGCCCAAATCCAAAATCCAAGCCGTGAAAATGGAATGAAAAGACAAAAAGAGGCCAGGTCGTAAGGGGTTAAAGTGTTTGTTCCAGCTTTTTGTTTAAACTTGCACTGAAAAGAACATGCAAATGCTTGCACAAAAGAGTTGCGCCAGTTTGTGTCATGGCTGCACTGTGTCTGAAAAGACCTGACCAAATGTGCACCTAAAAACTGCTTATGTTAGTGGGTTTGACTGCTTAGTCTTTAGTTAGTGCTTTACTACGACATGAACACATATCTGCAGCATGACAAAGTGCACCAAAATAAAAATGGTGCACTTCCAGAGCAGGCAGGGGGGCACCAGATTAAGGTAGACCCTGCCCAAGTTTTGAGTAATTTGTAGCACTCTGAACACTCCACAAACCATACTAGTTTCCACCAGTTTGATAAATTTGGCCCCAAAGAGGTTAGGATGAGTTAGCTGTCAAAAAATTATTTGCAGACTCTGTGCATATCATTTGTAATTGTAAGAATTATTTCTAGATTCTGGAAATATTCCATGAGGCCATTAAGTTTTCACAAGTTAATATTTCCATAATCAGCTGCAATGATATTGGGAAACACCTAGGATTAACCCTTTAATGAACGCCACTCGGGATTCTACAGCGATCATTACGGTTACTCTCTCTGACGCTCCGACGATAGACAGGAAGATTTGGGAATCGGGTCAGGATAGTACGGGTCGGGCTTGTGATTTGGGAAAAACTCCAATCCCGCGTTGGTGTGTAACCCCTTACACGCCGCGGTCAAGAAGTGATCCTAACCCTCTGCCGCAGCCCTGGGGTACCGGCGAGTGACCCAAGGCTACCGGTTTTTGTGCCCGCCGGTTCCGCCTCCTGTGTAACTGAGAGCTCTGGCGCTCCCATTCCTGGACAGCACGCCATTTGTGCAGTTTACACTGTTGTTAGCAAAATTTGCCCTATTAGGATTCTTTTCCATTAAACGTTGACAATGCAGTTTTTGATGTTCACACCAGGCATGGAGTGAAAAAAATGAGGAGCATTTCTTCGATGCATGTCTCACCCATGACCACCGCGTTATGGCTTCAGAACTGGCATGTTCTTGCCTTCAAAAAGGAAGCTTCGAAAGAATCTGTGTCAGTGACAAAATGGATCCATACCCGCTTTACTATCAAACCACGGAATCATGGTGGACATTTACATTACCTGGGATTTTTCTCAGATTTTTGGGACAGTCTATGGCCTTGCTGTTCTTCAACAGAAACATTATTGTCAATCTGTTCTTTTGATTTGATCTCCAGTTCTGAAGGTTTTTTGTGAAAAATGGAGCTGACTTGTAAATTTTTAATGCTACAAAAATACGGGTATATTAGTTATGAAAAAAAACTATGGTAAAGTGATAAAAAGTATTTTCTTCAAAAAAAAAAAATTACACCTTAAGAGCTATTCAAGGTACGTCAATTCTCCACGTATACATGAAAAGATTGGTATATTACCGTTTTTTTTTAAAGAAAAGTATTGAAAATTTCAGATTTTTTAAATATTTTTTTATTTAAAGATTTTAAAAAAGTATTATCATCTTTTAGTCGTTAGGAATACCCCTAGGCCTAGTGGACTCAAAACACAGGCACCGAAAGATGAAAAGGTACTCTTAAAAGTAGAAAAAGTTTTGCGAAAATCCATTTCCAGGAAGAGTAATTTTATCTGTCCTCTAACATCTCAAATGCACAGATAGGAGCAAAAACAGATAAGTTAATCATATATGTAGGGTGGGGACAACTACTCACAGTACTTCCGACCAATTGAAAGATCAGCATGTATCTACATCCACCTTACTCTGACTGACGAACGTAGAAGGGTTCTTCAATGTAGCTGCTTCCAGAATGGTTAACAGAAGCAAAATGCCCGCTGGTGATAGGTTGGTCGTAATATGGCACAAGATGTTTGTAGGTATTCTCAACCAAAGAACAGGGGCTCTGAAGTGGACACTACCACAGCAGATACTAAACTTGACTCCACTAATGTGAAAATGGATGAGAAGAGTATCTTGGCTGACTTTGGGAAAATTTTAAAAGGGTAAATTGGTGAGATGTTACATAAAATAGGAGAATTCCAAAAGCGATTTAATACCCTCCCTGGTTTGAACTAGTAGGTTAGTGGGTAAAACCTAGTGACAGTTCCATTTAAAGAAAGAGACATAATTGTGCCAAAAAATGCTGTTTTTGGATTGTATGCCTATTATGGCGTATATGGGCTCCAGTATTATTGTCTGCGCTGTGGTCTCCAATATACTAGTGTATGCTCTGGAGAATCAGATGATGGGGTCTCCAGTATTACCGCTGCTCGGGGAATCTTCATTTTCGTTATTGGTCTGCTCTGGGGGTCTACAGTCTTGTCATTTGCTCGGGGGGTCTCCAGTTTAGTGTTGTGAAGTATTTTAAGCCTGCTATGTGGTCTCAAGAACTACTATTATTATATGTTCTTGTGGTCTGCACTAGTATTGTCTGCTGTAAATGCAATATTGATTCTGGGGTGGTATTTATTACTGTACGAAGGAACTTAACTCTGGGGTAGAATTCTGTTGTATTGTACTGTGGTAGTTGGTGCATCTAGGTTACTGGTTACTGATGCAATTGCCTTAAAAATTGCGAAAGTATGACAGTCTGGCACATTGACCAATAAAGGTGCTCATCCATGGACTAAATCCCGAGAGTCGAGATAGACAGGCATTCCTATATTACAATTACATGCATTTATGCATATAGAACTAAAAACTGGGGGCAGGAAATAGCAACATGTGTTTGGCGTGTTAACACACACTTCCTTCACTTCCCTCCCTGACTCTATGTTTATTTCAAGAAAACTTGAGTAAGAAATGCAGAGGTCTGTTGAAAAAGTGCTGTGCGTCTGGTATAAAACTGCACTAAGTGAAATACTTATGGAGAGTGCCCACTGATGGAATTTGTTCACAGTGGTTTGAAATGCAATTAAAAGTAAAGCAAGTCCGAGCTTTAATAATTTTTAACTGAGAACTCACACGAATTTGAGGCAAAGGGTAAGTTCAAAACTGAAAGGATATCATAACGATCGTAGCTTATCCTCAAAGCTTGAGGAACATAAGTTGTTCAGGTATTTTTTTTCGGAATATCATTCAAATGTAGTGTAAGGAGATCAAAGGATTTAAAAGTAATATGCGATAATATAAAAAACTTCAATATACTTACAAGGTTATTGCAAAGGTGGTTGTAGGTGGATTGTGAAGAAATAAAGTAGCAATCAGGTAACAACATAGAACTGATCACCAAGATGTCAGGTCATCTGGAAGACCCTTGAAGACTACCGATGGTACTATAGTGTTTGTGGGCCCTGTATTTCTTCGGCAAATTTATCAGCTGAGACCAGCGTTCCTACCCATGTCCCATATCAACACAGCACTTAATGCCTGTGGGGTTGTAAAGTCGGGGTGATGTGAACATTGCAAAATTAACCAGGTAATGAATGTATATGATGACACGCAATCACAGTATTATAGTAGTTATATTCTTGTTCATAGGGACAGTATTATAGTAGTTATATTCTTGTACATAGGATGCAGTATTATAGTAGTTATATTCTTGTAAATAGAAACAATATTATAGTAGTTCTATTCTTGTTCATAGGGACAGTATCATAGTAGTTATATTCTTGTACATTGGGGGCAGTATTATACTAGGTGTATCCTGTACACCTGCCATTCTTAGTTTCTGTTACAATCTACAAAAAGGTTGATGGACTGATACATGGTGGCCTTGCTCCTGCTATCAGCACACAATTCATGCCCATTGAACCACCAAAGCCCTAAAGCATCCAGTAAACTTTAGCACCAGCTAGCTAAGGGTGGCACCTACTCAACAGTACCACTCTTTTGGCTATTGGGACCCCTGTTGGGCTGTCCGGCGTTTCCTAGCTCTTTCTGGAGCCATCTGCATTATAATGGGCTCCATCCAAGCTCCCTAGGTCCCATCCACATGTCTGGATTCCGTTTTGGTGGCCAATGATTACCTAGGCCTGAATTCCTGGCCATGTGTAGTTCCTGCACCTCGTGATGGACGTC
>CM033643.1:159380850-159399787 GCA_019512145.1 Engystomops pustulosus
CCTGAATTCCTGGCCATGTGTAGTTCCTGCACCTCGTGATGGACGTCTGGAGGTGAAACGGAGCATAGGCATTCTGCGTCTGGCCTTTGAACCTGCTCCCCACAGAATCCAGGCCAACTACATCCTCCACTAGTTTGCCTGGGTGCCTAAAGTGCCAAGATACGGAGCCCAGCTGAAGGCCTACTCTGCGGCTGCATTTCAGGTTTATGCCTGTAGCCTCCCAGCACCATACAGGAGACTGACATTGTTTATACACAAATGCAGTGCTCAGTAGGAATGAACCTCAACCCACTGTCCGACCATCACAGGTACCTACCTCTCTCTAAAAAGTATGACATGGCAACAGCAAAAGAAGGGACCATCACCTGGAAGTACCTCCATTTCTTCTATTTTGCAACTAATTGAGGCAGCAAGTAGAATTATGATTGCTCCCTTGCCCCTGCATCAAACACAGCCTCACTCCTCCCAGGCTTCCCCAATTCGGGATGATCCACCCATCACCAGCATCCCACCCAACTCCATTGGCAACAGAAGATTTTCCCTTAGCCATCCAGGAGACGTTCCGCAATGTACTCTTTACAGCAGTTGAAACCATCACTCTAGGACAGTGGTGGCGAACCTATGGCACTGGTGCCAGAGGCGGCACTCATCTTTCTATTGTGTTGCTGTCCTCAGGAGGCCAATATGATTGAAAGTTGTTGAACAGGGAGCAATAAGTCACTGCTTTAATTTTTAGTTTGAGTTTGCAGTTTGGGCACTCGGCTGCTAAAAGGTTCGCCATCACTGCTCTAGGAGATTTCTACCAGGACTGATTACCAGGAATACCATATGGATCATATGGTGGATGCCCTGGAAAAGGACTGACCACAAATAGAGGACCATGTGAGTAGCATAAAAGCCTTGGAACCAAGAATCTACAGGACCATGGGTTCCCTCAGGGAAGTGGTACTTAAGCTTAAGCATGAGGACTACAGGGACCTGCTCTTGAATGCCACAAGAGATAACCCATCCTTCCAAGGCCTTCCAGACTCCGTAAAAAATTATTCACCGACATCTGCCCCGCTATTCTAGCAAGACAAGATCTATGTCCCATCACAGCCGCACTACAATTGGCTCAGGTCCACTACCAATAGGGATTTCCTTTCTCCATCTCATTCAAGCATAATGGATCCCAATTTACAGCACGCTCCCTGGATGAAGGCTGCAGAGCTCTGGAATGAGGGGAATCCCGTTATCTGATCAGACCCCACTTCCCCAGTGTCCTCCTCTCCTTATCATACGTGGCAGTGAAAGCCTGCTTGCCATACGCCTGGACTGGGTAGGACTTCTCTAACAATTGTTTCTCTTTATAGGTTGTTGGGCACTGTTGATCCGCAAACAGTCCTTTAGGTTATGTGTACCTGAGAATGTAATGTAACGGTGCATGCCATCTCTGCAAATGTCTGTACCTTACTGTTTTACTTCCGAGTAAATTTGACCTTGGAGATATGTTGAACTTCTCATGGTGTTTCCAATGAGAGGATATCCTAATTATGTGTCTTCTCGTCTTAAACATCTATATGTCTTTGTTTCGTGGTTGTTTTTTCTCCTCTTCCTAACGATCCCTGGTTTATTCTTTTTCCACTACCGCATCAACCTAACTACTTTCATTTTTAATTAAGGAGGTTCTACGTAGCCTTACAAGCTCGAACAAGGGGAGAAGCCATTGTTCTTAAACACTCCTTCTCTTTACAACCTTTATCCACATACTATAACAGAGTGTAACTTCATAATACTACTTGGCACACTGCAATTGAAACAAATCTGCATTGGTAACCATTATGCTCCCCTGACCCTCCAACTACCTACTTTTAAAGCCATTTTCCATTGACCCAGACAATTTTCCTACCATTCCATAATGTAGTGCAGACTTAAATTTACTGTAAATAGGTCAGACATGTCACATCTTTACAGGCGTGCCATCTGCATATTGAATTGATGCCTTCACAGTTCGCCAAAAGTGGCTTTCATCATAATCTTTCTCTCTGCCACCCATCTTTGACAGGAACAACCCAGTCACAGCTAATATCACAGGTTTCCTCAATGAATTCCGGTGACCATTAGGTTGTACAGTACTAAAAATGGTAGCATTGAAAACTTCCGCAAAAAATGATACCACCCACAGCTCGGTAGACCAAAGTATGAAAAATTTATTAGCGCCACAAGCTGGCAAAACCAAAAATAAAAAAATTTGTACAGGAGGTTTTAATTTCTGTAAATGTATAAAAACATTACAAAACCTATACAAATTTGTGATCGCACTGACCCAAAGAATAAAGTAGACATGTCATTTGTGGCGCAGTGAAAGCCAAATCCAAAATCCAAGCCGTGAAAATGGAAATGAAAAGACAAAAAGAGGCCAGGTCGTTAAGGGGTTAAAGTGTTTGTGCCAGCTTTTTGTTTTAACTTGCACTGAAAAGAACATGCAAACTGCTTGCACAAAAGAGTCTGCGCCAGTTTTGTGTCATGGCTGCACTGTGTCTGAAAAGACTGACCAAATGTGCACCTAAAAACTGCTTATGTTAGTGGGTTTGCTAGTGCTTAGTCTTTAGTTAGTGCTTTACTACTGACATGAACCACAATTCTGCAGCATGAACAAAGTGCACAAAATAAAATGGTGCACACTTCCAGAGCAGTGCAGGGGGCACCAGATTAAGGTAGACCCTGCCCAAGTTTTGAGTAATTTGTAGCACTCTGAACACTCCACAAACCATACTAGTTTCCACTAGTTTGATAAATTTGGCCCAAAGAGGTTAGATGTAGAAGCTGTCAAAAAATTATGCAGACCTATGGCATATCATGTGTAATTGTAAGATTATTTCTAGATTCTGGAAAGTAGTCCATGAGGCCATCTGAAAGGTTTCACAAGTTAATATTTCAAATAATTCAGCTGCAATGATATTGGGAAACACCTCTGATTAACCCTTTAATGACCGCCCTATCGCTATCCTACAGCGATCATTAAGGTTACTTCTTCTGACGCTCCGCCGTAGAAAGGAAGATTTTGGGACATCGGGTCAGTATAGTCCCGGGTCTGGGCTGTGATATTGGGAAAAACTCCAATCCCGCGTGTGTAACCCCTTACACGCCGCGGTCAAGAAGTGCCCTCCCTCCTGCCGCAGCCCTGGGGTCCGGCGAGTGACCCAAGGCTACCGGCTTTTGTGCCCGCCGGGTTCCGCCTCCTGTGTAACTGAGCATGCTCTGGCGCCTCCCATCCTGGACAGGCAAACCGCATTTAGTGCAGTTTACACTGTTGTTAGCAAATGTGCCCTATTAGGATTCTTTTTTCCATGTTAACTGTTTACAATGCAGTTTTTGATGTTCACACCAGGAGTGGAGTGAAAAAAATGAGGAGCATTTCTTCGATGCATGTTTTCACCCATTATGATCCACACGTGTTTATGGCTTCAAAAACTGCATGTTCTTGCTTCAAAAAGGAAGCTTCGAAAGAAATCTGTTCAGTGACAAAATGGATCCATACCTGCTTAGCTATCAAACCACGGAATCATGGTGCACATTTACATTTTACTGGGAATTTCTTCAGATTTTGGGAGTCTAATGGCCTCTGCTGTTCTTCACAGAAAACATTTATTGTCAATCTGTTTTTGATTTTGATCCCTCCAGTTCTGAATGTTTTTGTGAAAAATGGAGCTGACTTGCTAATTGTTTATGCTACGAAAAATACGGGTATATTATGTTATGGAAATAAAAACTATGTGTAAAGTGATAAAAAGTATTTTCTTGTAAAAAAAAAAAAATCTCACCTTAAGAGCCTATTCAGGTACTTCAATATCCACGTATACATGAAAAGATTGGTATTTCGTTATTCTTTTTGAAGAGAAAAGGTATTGAAAATTTCAGATTTATTTAAATAATTGTTTTTATTTAAAGGATTTAATTAAAAAAGTATTATCCATCTTTTAGTCTTAGGATACCCTTCTATGTGCTTTTAATGAATCAAAACACAGGCACTCGAAAGATGAAAAGTGTACTCTTAAAAGTAGAAAAAGTTTTGGATAAACCAATTTCCAGGGGAAGAGTAATTTTTATCTTTCTCCTCTAACATTCAAATGCACCTGTATAGGAGCAAAAACAGAAGTTAATCATAGTTTATGTAGGGTGGGGACAACTACTCACAGTACTTTTCCGACCAATTGAAAAGATCAGCATGTAATCTACATCCACCTTACTCGGCTGCTGACGAAGTAGAAGGGGTGTCTCAATGTAGCTGATCTATCCAGATGGTTAACAGAAGGCAAAATGCACCGCTGTGGATATTGGTCTTGGTCGGTAATATGGCATCAGATTGCTGTTTAGGTATTACTGCAACCAAAGTAAATGGGGCTAGTCTGATAGTGGACTACTACCACAGCAGCATACTAAACTTGACTCCACTAATGTGAAAATGAGGATGAGATAGATGTATGTCTTTGCTGTATCTTGGGAAAATTTAAAAGGGTAGATATTGGTGAGATGTTACATAAAATAGGGAATTCCAAAAGGCGATTCAATACCCTCCCTGGTTTGAACTCAGTAGTGTTAGTGGGTAAAAACCTAGTGATCAGTTCCCATTTAAGAAAGAGACATAATTTTGCCAAAAAATGCTGTTTTTTGTATTGTATGCCTATTTGGCGTCTAGTGTGGCTCCAGTATTTATTGTCTGCGTGTGGTCTACCAATATACTAGTTATGCTCTGGAGAACTTCAGTATTTGATGGGGCTCCAGTATTACCGTCTGCTATGGGAATCTTCATTTTCAGTATGATTGGTCGCTCTTGGGGGTCTCATTCAGTCGGATTGTTCGATTTGACTCTGGGGGGCTCCAGTTGTAGTTGTTGTGAAGTATTTTAAGCCTGCTATGTTTTGGTCTCAAGAACACTATTATTATTGTTTTAGTGTGTTGCACTAGTATTGTCTGCTGTAAATGCAATATTGAGGTTGGTTCTTTGGTTGGGGTGTTGGTATTTATTAGCTGTATCGTGAAGGAACTGTAACTCGTGGTTGGTAGAATTCTGTGTATTGTACTGTGGTAGTTGGTGCATCTAGGTTACTGCGTTACTGAGCAATGCCTTAAAAATTGCGAAAGTATGACAGTCTGGCACATTGACCAATAAAGGTGCTCATCCATGGACTAAATCCCGAGAGTCGAGATAGACAGGCATTCCTATATTACAATTACATGCATTTATGCATATAGAACTAAAAACTGGGGGCAGGAAATAGCAACATGTGTTTGGCGTGTTAACACACACTTCCTTCACTTCCCTCCCTGACTCTATGTTTATTTCAAGAAAACTTGAGTAAGAAATGCAGAGGTCTGTTGAAAAAGTGCTGTGCGTCTGGTATAAAACTGCACTAAGTGAAATACTTATGGAGAGTGCCCACTGATGGAATTTGTTCACAGTGGTTTGAAATGCAATTAAAAGTAAAGCAAGTCCGAGCTTTAATAATTTTTAACTGAGAACTCACACGAATTTGAGGCAAAGGGTAAGTTCAAAACTGAAAGGATATCATAACGATCGTAGCTTATCCTCAAAGCTTGAGGAACATAAGTTGTTCAGGTATTTTTTTTCGGAATATCATTCAAATGTAGTGTAAGGAGATCAAAGGATTTAAAAGTAATATGCGATAATATAAAAAACTTCAATATACTTACAAGGTTATTGCAAAGGTGGTTGTAGGTGGATTGTGAAGAAATAAAGTAGCAATCAGGTAACAACATAGAACTGATCACCAAGATGTCAGGTCATCTGGAAGACCCTTGAAGACTACCGATGGTACTATAGTGTTTGTGGGCCCTGTATTTCTTCGGCAAATTTATCAGCTGAGACCAGCGTTCCTACCCATGTCCCATATCAACACAGCACTTAATGCCTGTGGGGTTGTAAAGTCGGGGTGATGTGAACATTGCAAAATTAACCAGGTAATGAATGTATATGATGACACGCAATCACAGGTTTATGGCTTCAAAAACTGCATGTTCTTGCTTCAAAAAGGAAGCTTCGAAAGAAATCTGTTCAGTGACAAAATGGATCCATACCTGCTTAGCTATCAAACCACGGAATCATGGTGAACATTTACATACCTGGGACTTTTTCTTCAGATTTTTGGGAGTCTAATGGCCTCTGCTGTCCTTCAACAGAAACATTTATCGTCACATCTGTTCCTTTTGATTTTGATCCCTCCAGTTCTGAATGTTTTTGTGAAAAATGGAGCTGACTTGTAAATTTTTCATGCTACAAAATAAGGGGATATAGTTATGAAAAAACTATGGTAAAGTGATAAAAAGTATTTTTCTTAAAAAAAAAAAAATTACTACCTTAAGAGCCTCTTCAGGTACCTTCAATTCTCCACGTACTACATTGAAAAGGTTGGTATGTATACAGTATTTTTAAAGAAAAAGTTATTGAAATTTCAGATTTTTTAAATATTTTTTTATTTTAAAAGATTTTTAAAAAAATATTTATCATCTTATAGTGTTTAGGAATACCCCTTATGTGCTAATTGACTCAAACACATGCACCTGAAAGATGAAAAGTTACTCTTAACGGTAGAAAAAGTTTTGGAATATCCAATTTCCAGGAAGAGTAATTTTTATCTTTTCCTCTAACATCTCA
The DNA here is from genome assembly GCA_019512145.1 of Engystomops pustulosus. Taxonomy (NCBI): domain Eukaryota; kingdom Metazoa; phylum Chordata; class Amphibia; order Anura; family Leptodactylidae; genus Engystomops; species Engystomops pustulosus. Next base: position 159,387,506 of record CM033643.1, read on the forward strand.
ACTGCACCGATAGGAGCAAAAACAGAGTAATCATATATGTAGGGTGGGACAACTACTCACAGTACTTTCCTACCAAATGAAAGATCAGCTTTGTCATCTACATCCACCTACTCTGCCTGACGAAAGTAGAAGGGTTCCTAAATGTAGCTGCTCTCCAGATTGGTTTAACAGAAGCAAAATGCCCGCTGTTGAATAGGTCTGGTCGTTAAGGTGTTAATATGGCACAAGATTGTTTGTAGGTATTATAGAACCAAAGAAAGGGGCTTCTGAAGTAACACTACCACAGCAGCTACTAAACTTGACTCAACTAATGTGAAAATGAGATGAGAAGAGTCATCTTTGCCTGACTTTGGGTAAAATTTAAAAGGGTAAATTGGTGAGATTTCACATAAAATAGGGAATTTCAAAAAGGCGATTTCATACCCTCCCTGGTTGAACTAGCAGTTTAGTGGGGTAAAACCTAGTGACCGGTTCCCTTTAAGAAGAGACATAATTTCTTCCAAAAAATGCTGTTTTTGTATTGTATGCCTACATCAAAGATCTACTGGGGAATCAGACCTGAAATCTTGTTAATATCCCTGACAAACAACATCTAGGACCCTTGGCGAGGATGATATCTTCTCCCTTACGGAAAAGAATCCTCGCAGCCCCCCTCCCCACTGGAAGACTAGCGTCATTGTTTTGGACATTATGTTTTTGACAAAACGATATTTTTTGTTTCCTTTGGCCCTACAGGTCTGGAATCTGAAGGATTTTCCCTCTGTTTTTGCTGTTAGTCTGCACAACAAAATTTTCCTGTTATGAAAATGACCCTCCCGGGTATAAGAATTTGGCTTCCTGAGGAATATCTTCTCTTTTTTCCTTTTGCAGGATATCGTTCTACTTCTTACATGCTCATTTGGTCTCCTTTACATAGAACAGCAATCATCTGATTATTAGAACCAATGTCTCCAGACCAGGTCCCTTTCAGGTGCAACTTCTAGCAGTATTTAATGCAGAAGCACTAGCTGATAATTTGATCCACTGAACAGTCAGCAATGTAATTTGTAGCCCATTTAAAAATGGCTAAAGAAGCCACAAACTCTTTCTACAAGGGTACCTGAGTACACATATGTTCTTCTATTAATCAGCCACGATCCAATTGCACCTGCAGTACATGGTTGCAGTGAACAGTAGCTAGTTGGTCGAGTCAGGATCGCTCCTCAAGAATGATTAAGACATTTATAACCGTTGGGGTTTGTAACGACCCACATTCCTCAAAGCGCGGGGAAGGCCTTTTTTTTTTTTTAGAAAATTCCGCAATTGAGGGGCAATTCATCGCATTTTTTAAATCTTGTTCCAAAGAGATGCATTCTGCATCTCATCTGGGTTTAGGCCGAGAAGTATTATTTCCATTCTTAATTTCATCCTTAACCTGTGCTCAGCGTTTGATATATCGGATGCAGCGCTTAGGCCGGTTCAGCTCAAGATCTGAGCCGAACCGGCATCGGGACACACAAAACAAAAAAAAGTTAAAAATTTCAGTAAGAATTGATGCTTTGTCTACTCCTTGGCCTCCAAAAAATATTCCAAATTTTCAACAATAGGGGATACAAACCCCACAATAGTCACTGGACAGGAAAAGGTCATCTATCCCGCAAAAAAAAAAAAAAAATGCCGTACACCTGCCCCGAGATAAACGTAAAAAATCCAAAAAATTTTATAGCACTACAAAAAGGTGGGCCAATGAGGGGAGGAACTAAATCCTGGCAGCTGCAAGACGCTCCTTTCCTCTGCGCCTCCTGTGCACCCAGTAATCACAAGTAACGTCCACCATGTGGGGGGTTTCTGCATTCGGGAGAAACATCGCCGAACAATTGTATGGTGGGTTTTCTTTTTTTTGAATCTTTTGGAAATGTGTTAAATTTAGGCCTAATTGAACATGATAACCAACAAAATTTTGACAATTTCTAAAATTTCGAACCTCCAATTTTATTCATTACTATGAAATCTCAAGGGTTCTGTTAACAATCTTCCACAAAAGTTGTTCTTCGATATTGAGGGTGTGCAGACTTGAGAATGGGTGTTGGTTAATAGGGGGGGTTTGTTGATGTACATATTGTAAAATTTCATTCAAACTGTATTTATCCCCAAAACGATCAATGCTGAACATCCGGAACACACGATATTCACTTTGAGAAGCCGCAGTCGGAATCAAAAAAAATTATCCAGACATTCAAAAATGATGAAAATGTAAAGTGAGACAAATGGGAATATGTTATTAGCAAATATTTTAGATGGTAATCTAGCAGCTGAAAACCCCAATGATTTTGAACTTCCGAAAAAAAAAGAAAAAAGAATGTGCAAATTTTAAAAAAATTCATAAATTTTTCTTTTTTTTGTCAAATAAAATAACGCAAATTTTACCACTAACAATAAAGTACAACATGTGGAGGAAACAACATTCCAGAATCACTGTTGATAAGTAACAGTGTTTATAAGGTATTAAAGCATCGCAAGTCAGAATCCCAAAAATGGGAACTGAGCCTAAGGCACCTACACACCGCACACATCTAACTATAAAGGTAATAGGGTGGTAGGTGAATCATTGGGTACGTGTGGAGAGCCCTTTAAGGGGCAAATCCTGCACGGTCCGCCGCACTTTTTATATTCTTTTATTACCCAAATATGTGAATTTACTTAGCGGCTACTGTGGCTGGAGAGCCGGGCATCCTTAGGTTACACTACGGCGTGCTGCTACTCCACGCCCGGAGCCACCTTACCTCCCCCTCCTACTCACCATGTTCGGCGCGCAGCTGTCTCGTAGGCTGCGCCCCTCGTCCGCGCGATCTGACCGCTGCGCATGCGCAGAACAGCAGGCCCCGTCGCCTGCGAGACGCCCGGCTTTCAGAGGCATGGACCCAGGCGCAGGCGCGGGGCCTGCTGTTTCTGACCATGCGGCCAGACGGCGAGATCGGCGGCAGAAGATGGACGCGCAGCTACGAGCAGCTGCGCGCGAACATGGTGAGTAGGAGGGGTAATGTGGCTACCGGGGGTGGAGTAGCCGACCGTGTAACCTCAGATGCGGCTAACTGCCAGCGCCCCAGTAGCCACATACAGATAAATTAACATATCTTGGGTAATAAAAAGTTTATAAAACAGTGCATGGGACGTCGAGGATTAGCCCTTAAAGGGCTCTCCCTCACGATCCCATTTGATTCACCTACCACCCGAATCTACCTTATAGTAGATTTTGTGGTGGTAGGTATTCCTTTAAGCGTAAAATGGCTGCGAATTAAGAAACATCTTGTGATAGAGCAATATGGCTGGTTCAGTCTCACCCCAACATTCTAAATTCGCTTATTGTCGTCATACAAGAATGCTGCGGTATTACCTAACAATTTTCTAAAGGGGATTATATTGTGATATTCTTAAGGACCGTGGTGTGGGCAACCTATGGCACGTGTGCACGAGTGGCCATCAGAGACCGCTTTCTGTGGGGCACTCAACAATCATCCAAGACCCAAGGTGCTCAAACAGGAAAAAATCTTTCTGCGTCGGCACGGCAACTTATGAGATGCTGGCTCTCAGCACTATGTTAAAACCAACAACTTTATTGGCGTTTGGAACTGCGCGAAAAGTGAGAGGTGTTAAGACGAACCGCATTTTCGGTGTGAGTCCTCCTGCTAGCACCACCATTCTTCTCTACAAGGAAAGACTCCTGCTTAAAATGCCACTTGGTACTTCACGGTAAATAAGTGGATTTTGGTTGTAGTTTTTGGCACTCAGTAACTAAAAGGTTCGCCATCACTGTTATAGGAGGTTGCTCAAACAAATTAAGCATAGTAACTAGTATAGCCAGCTAAGTAGACTAATGGATGTATATGGAAGGGGGGGGGGGGGCGACCCTGGTAGGAGCAGATCTGCAGGTCTCCTGTTCACCGGAGGTGGACATACTGACATATATGCGATATTCAGCAGAGACCAGCAATGGACATGGCACTACAGGTCACTTTTATAGCAGAGAACTCAATATACACCAGCTGACCGAGCCAGTCAATACACAGAGTCCCTGAAGCCTCTTGGCACTCAATTTTAACCACCTACTTCTCTGACATCATTGGAGCACGCACCGCTCTTCCCCTTCCTCCATCCGGCTCTCTCTGGTGACTTAGCAAAGTAAGGATTTAGGCACAAAATTGGGCACATTTACTAAGAATCTAGGAAACTGTACTAAATGCGGTTTTCCTGTGTATAATGCTGGGTGTGCCAGATATCATGAATCTTGCGCTTCCCTGCAATGGCCCGAGAGAATTCACCAAGAGCGTGCAACCAACAGACTGGGGGTCTCCAGTATTATTATTCTCTACTCTGGGATCTCTGTTATTATCATTGTTTGCTCTGGGGTGTCCACTATTATACACTACCAATATTGAAAAAAAGAGAGCATATAATGCTAAAAATTCTAAATTTATTAAATACAGTTAAAAATAGAACATATGAACAAGAGAGGTGGTTACAAGGCAGAATCATGTAGGTGCCGGCAGCAAGCACAAGAATAAGGCTACAAAGTATATGGCGTTTATAAAGTACTTAGTTCATAGCCAAAAGGTGCAACGCATCGTAAGGGAAACATTGTTTGGTAAGCGAATCAATGAATAAACACACACAATGCACGTACAGTATAAAATAACAAGTTATACCTGATGGCAAGATGTAGTACGGCACAGAAGGCGAGACGCTGCTCAGCACCTCCCCGAAACGTGTTTCGTCCGCAGAGGACTTTTTGGCTTTGCACTAAGCACTTTATAAACGCCATATACTTTGTAGCCTTATTTCTGTGCTTGCTGCCCGGCACCTACATGATTCTGCCTTGAAACCACCTCTCTTGTTCATACGTTCTATTTTTAAGTGCATTTAATACATTTTGAATTTTTAGCATTATATGCTCTCTTTTTTCAACATTGGTAGTGCATGTAATTTTGAGCGTATTAGCTCTTTTCTGCCCTTCCCTATTTGAGCACTATTTTGCCCCTATAAATGTGTACTCCTTAGTTCAATTTGTTAAATAGGTTTTGTCCACTATTATAATCTGCTCTGAATGTAGTATTGTGGTGTTTATTGTGGTACTGTGGCATTTATGATTTCTTGGGAGGCATTTTTGTGCTGTATTGTAGTTGTTGGTGCATCCAGGTTGCTGGTTACTCTTATGTTCCCTTAAATTTCAGCAATATGATAATGTGGCCTTCCTACTGCATTGATCAAACTGTACTTATGTTTATATATTTGGTGTAGTTAAAATGACTACACCAAAAATGGTTGCCGACTTTTACTCCACAGTCCTGATCTGTGTGTCATTTGTTCCATATTTGCAAAGTAATTGCTAGTTGACACAATTATGTGACCCATCTAGAGGTTGGAACAAAATAGTGGGTGAAATATTTGCTAATATTCTATTAGCGGCGTAATAATTTAAAAGAGCATGATAAAGAGCAAGAGTATTTTCAGATTTTTCTGGGCAAGAAAAGGTTAAGAACAAGAAACCAGAGATATTAACTGTTAAAGTGACAGCTGGGAGCGATGTATAGATTTAAAAATTGCAACCGAAGTTGTCACTTTAAACATGAATATCTCCAGAACCCTGGCACCGAGAAACTCAAGATTCACGTGAAACATGTGAAAAAATCTGTGTCAATCGCACTTGAATCTGCTTTCATTTGTGGGGTTGCCTCAGATTGATATTCTATGTGCCACAGATTCAAAGTTATGGCTCCTAGAATCCAGGATGCATACATCCTCGGCCAAAGGCGTGCCACCGTTAGTACAAATGAGATGCATCCTTGGCTGGGAAAGTGTTAATATCTGGGTTGGGTGTCAATTTACTACACGAGTAATTGAAAATAAAAAAAGGCATAATACGGAAACTCGTTTTAAGCCTGTCCTGGGCTCTTCATCAGTAACATAGCATAACTCAAATGAGAATTAATGACGGATTTAAAGGAAATCTACCATTTCATGAATTATGAACCAAACATACCTTGGTTAAGCTGTAGCTACACTGATGCAGGCACATATCTTGTTTAATCCCTGAGATAAGTGGTTTTGCTGAAAGAACAATTATAACATTCAGGACCTTGGGAAAGCTGTATTGATTCAGCCTGGCATTGATAAACACATTGCACAGAGTTTTCTGAACTGTCCAGACAGGACTAATCAACCTGAGTTAGATCACTCAGACACAGAAACTGGGGGATGGTGCAGCGATTGATTACTTCTGCCTGTTAGGCACAACACAGTGATTACATCATTCTCTGGTGGAGTGCATAACTAATGTAAGATGATAAGCGCCAAGCCATCAAAGGAGTGACAGAGCATCATTATCATAATTTCCTAATTGATTTTTAAGCAAAATCACTCAGTTCAGGGATTAAATAAGATATGTTTCTGTATAAGTGTAGCTACAGCATTCTCAAGATATGTTTGGTTCATAATGGAGGAAATCATATGGTAGAATTTCTTTAAGTAGAAACAAACTGAAGCACTTCTGTCGTTTGTTTCTACTAAACGCTGCGCCTGTCAGCTCAAGCCGCACTGACATTCAACATGCAGTCTGTCCAGACACGAGTTACTGTCCTAACCCTGCTGACTGTAAGAGTCCAATGAGCACTGCCATAACGGATGTAACATAACCGATGGAAGTGTTAATTGGCGAAGAAGGACGGGTAGTGGAGAGTGCAGCTGGGAAGTTCTCGCTGCTCCCGAATCCTCTTCTGCCACTCCAATCTATGTCCTTATAGTGGTTGTATGCTTCAAAGTCATGTCCCAGAGCAGAGTGCCCACTGGAGAGGACTCAGGAGTGGTAAGCACCTGTCAGTTCTACTGCTCCGCAGTTCTGCTTCAGGTCCTGATGCTGTTGTATACAACCAGTACAGGACACAGAGCAGAGCAGGATGTGGAGGAGAGAAGAAACTGCAGTGTGGTGCAAGAAGGAGAAAAAGAACTAGAAAAGGAGAGGGTTTTTTTTTTCTGTCTTCTGTGGGGTTTCCATTATTATGGTCTGCAATGGGGTCTCCAATATTTGTCTGTTTGGAGTTTGCAGTATTGTAGAGGTCTCTATTATTGTCTTCTATGGGCTTCAGTATTATTGTCTGCGCTGTGGTCTCCAATATTACTAGTTTTATGCTCTGGGGAACTTCAGTATTATGGGGTCTCCAGTATTACCGTCTGCCCTGGGAATCTTCGTTTTCAGTATTTGTCTGCTCTGGGGGTCTACAGTATTGTTCGTTTGCTCTGGGGGTCTCCAGTATTAGTAGTTGTGAAGTATTTTAAGCCTGCTATATGGTCTCAAGTACTATTATTATCTGTTCTTTGGTCTGCACTAGTATTGTCTGCTGTAAATGCAATATTTGATTTCTGGGGTGGTATTTATTACTGTACTAAGGCACTTAACTCTGGGGTAGAATTTTGTATTGTACTGTGGTAGTTGGTGCATCTAGGTTACTGATGCAATGCCTTAAAAATTGATCAGTATGACAGTATGGCCCTTGGACCAATAAATGTAGCTCATCCATGGCCTAAATCCCTAGATCGAGAATAGAACAGGCATTCTATTTTATTACAATTCCACAGCCCTTTATGCATATAGAACTAAACACTTGTGTTCAGGAACTAGCAACATGTGTTTTTGCCGTGTTAACCACACTTTCCTTCCCTGCCCTGATCTATGTTTATTCAAGTACATGCAGATGTGAAAAACGTGCTGTGCTGTCTGGTATAAAACTGCACTAAGTGAATACTTTAATGGATGAGTGCCCACTGATGGAATTTTTTCACAGTGGTTTGAAATGCAATTAAAAAGTAAAGCAAGTCCTAGCTTTGGTCATTTTTCACTGATCACTCACAACTGAATTAGAGAAATTGTAAAGTTCACAACTGAAAGGATATCATAACCGAATCGTAGCTTATCCTCAAGCTTCAGAGTAACATAAGTTTGTTCAGGTATTCGGATATCATTCACAAATGTCTGTAGGGAGATCAAAATGATAAAGTAATATGAATATAATATACAAAAACATACAATATAATTACAAGGTTATTGCAAAGGTGGTGTAGAGTGATGTGAAGAACTACAGTAGCAATCAGTTAACAAAATAAGAACATGATCACACAGCTGTCAGGCTCATCTGGAAGACCCTTGGAAGACTATGGTACTACAGTGTTTTGTGGGCCATTGTATTTCTTCGGGCAAATTTATCAGCTGAGACCAGCCGTTCCTCCCCCATGTCCCATCTCACCAATCAGCACTTAATGCCATGTATTCGGGGTGATGTGAACATTTGCAACATCTAACCCATTAACTGAATGTATCTGATGACACGCAATCACAGCATGCCTCCATTGACTTCTACTCCTCCCCATGGCTCCATGGAGGCCTGCTGTGATTTCATGTGATCAGGACCTTAGATGACATCACCCTGGTCACATCACAAGAAGTGCTGAATAATTTAACAGAGCTGCCTCAAGGTTCCAGCAAGGCCCTGTGTAAAACACAGTGTCCCAGATTTATTAAAAGTGAGGCAAACTGCACTAAGGTTACATTCAGACGAACGTGTGCCTGCTGGGCAGTAACACGGTGGGCACACAGGAGGGTAGGAGGGGTGAGCGTCGGAATACGGGAAGAGATAAGACTTATCTTTTCCTGGGTATGGAGCGGTACAGTGCCGCACGTGTGCTGCGCCATAGACTCCGCACCGGGCGCCCATTGCCGGTCTATGGGGGATGTATATACGCCGGCTATACATAAGTTTCCCAACAGTCGTCTGAGTGTAGTTTGCCTCACGAATGTGCAGGTTGTAACAGAGCTTTCTCAACATTCCAGCAAGGCCCAGTGGCCCAGATTTATCAAAGGTGAGGCAAACTTGTCATGTCGGATACAGTGCAGCCGTGACACAAAACTGGTGCAAACACTTCTTAAATACAAAATGTACAAGCTCCAAAGGCGTTCTTTTCCATGCAAAGTAGGACAGAAAACTGGCGTTTAATAGATCTAGCCCAGTATTTTCTAAAGAGCCATTTATGTCTGTATTTAAATATTGGTTTACAGTTCCTAAGTACTGGGAGCAATAAGTCAATCAGGACTGGGGAGGCAGGGAAGTGTAGTGAACACTGTGTATGCAGAACCCCATAAATATCATTGGGCTCACGTCAGGTGAGTTGCGAATAAGTTTACAAACATTGCAGTAATAGAAATGTACCATTTAGGGATAAGGGCAGTGTTTTTTAAAAAAAAATAGATTTTTAGGAAGTATTTATTTTGAGTGGGTTCATTTAAATTGCAGGTTCCCTTAAAAATATTTTCATATGCAGACAAATTACATTTATACTTACCCCATTAAGACTCCCCAGGTCCTTCACCAGATGTTCATCTGTAGAAACTTCATAGTTAATAACCGCATGCTGTTTGTCCACACTTCTTGACTGTTTGATTTAAAGGGGAAAATAATACATACAATATGTAGTTAAAATTGTCCAATAGGATACAATACTGAAAGCCTTTCAAAAGGCACACAATTGCATTTATAATTAATGCCAGTTTTAAATATACTCATGTAGCAGGTCTTATCTGTGATTGATTATATGCTGTACACAAATTAGATTAAGGCTACAATTACACTGATGTGTGTCCGCCGTACCGTAGCAGGGCGGGCACACGTCGGCGACGGGGAGCAACATCGCGCACCGCACTGTATTCCGTAGAAAGATAGGACATTTTGTAGGGCCATATTCCGGTCAATCAACATCCCCCATCAGGGATTACTGATTGGTTGCCATGAAAGCCTGGAGCCTCTGGGAGGCTTTTATGGCTGCCCATAACCACTCATTTTTACCCCCTTGCTGGAGGCAAGTTGTAGTATAAATGATGCATATTCACAAAATACTGCAATTCAGTATATTTAACATTGCAGCCATTGAAAGGAACCATTTAGGCATAAGGGCAATGCTTTTAAACTCTTTTAGGACTCCCCTTTATTATTTGGGTTGGTACGATCACAGGGATACCAAGTTTATATAGGTTTTATTAGGTTTTTGTAGATTTTAAAAAATGTAAAAATTCCGCCTTCTTTTTACTGTATTGTTGCCCTCAGGATGCCAATACAATTGATACCTGTGACAGAGCAGGGAGCAATAAGTTACTGCTTAAATTGCCACTTTGTGAAAAATATTTGTGTTGAGGCTGGTACTGTCTGGAGTGACATAACCATTGCAACCTCTGAACTATTCATCTAATGTGAAGATGGGATAAGATGTCAAAATCTACGTCATTTTGGAGGATATTTTTTTATAGGTAAATAGATGAGATTTCAAATAAGAGAAGGAATTCCACAAAGGACATTTCTTACCATACCTGAGGGGGCTACTCGTTTAGTAGGCTAAAACTTTGTGACAGCTCAGACTTACACTTACCTGTAACATAAGCTCACAGTCATCTCTTCCAACAAAAATCATTTCCCTTGGTAGTCTATGTCGTGTCCCTCCGCTGCTCACAAGAAACCAGGATGTCAAACTCATCTTGAAACTTCTGTTAATCTTTCATATGTAGAGGTTTTCTAAATTACAAAAGCAAATATGGAACATATTTTAACTTATTGCCACTCACTGACGGATATATCTGTCACTGCGCTCTGTAACTTAATGCTCAGTGATGAATATATCTATCCATTGTGGGACACGCCTTAATGATGTCACCCTGTCACAGCAGCAAAAGATGGCAGGATTGAGAGGGGACATCCACATCCTCTGACATCACTGGACCGATGTGACTGGTCCTGCGATGGCGATCACTGCCATTGACCAGTGAATTCAGACTCACCAAAGACAGCAATCTCTAACTGTGGGAGGGCACATCCAAGTGCTGTCCCACTCTCTAACACCTCCATTCAGTTGTTGGAGAGCGGATACTTTGTGATATGTCCTCTACTGTACAGCAAAACACTACTACATCGATCATCCTCCACCTCCCTGTGTATTACCACATTGTCTGTGTGATCTTTCACCATCTGAGTGATCACACTCATCATCTTGTGTATTATAACCCCTATCATCCATTTTTCCCTTCCCCCAAACCGCACTTTCTAGTGCGCTGTTAGCATTATATTACATTGGATGCACTTTTAAGTGATTGGTGTAGGAGTGTCTGGAGGAGTGCACGCTGTGCCTGGACGAGGAACGAGTGCACACCGTATTAGGAGGTGAGTGGAGTGGATCCTATTGCCTCCGATACAGAATCTGCCACCGGGGACGAATGTCCATTTTTTTGTCATCCCATAGGGACCCAGAACACTCCACAAGAAGGCACCTTGAGACTTGTGGTGAAGAAGTGCATGGGACTTCTGACTCCACATGGGCGACTTTCAGTAATAATGCCCCTCAGGTTCCCGATTTTATGGCCAGTCCTGGGATATACGTAGACACGACAGGGTTCAAACCAGTAGCCTTTTTTTAGGATTTTTTTTTTTTAGTGAGGACCTAATTGGTATAATAGTATCCAAGACAAATCTCAATGCTGCACTTTTTGTTCAAAACCCCACAGGTGGATCACTGTTCCTACAGCAGAGATGGAGAAATATTGGGGAATAGTACTGCTTACGGGACTGGTAAAAAAGCCCACACTCAGGGACTATTGGAGCGCAGACATTTTGTACCACACCTCGATGAGCAGGATGTGCTTTGAAGCCTTTCATAAATTTTTACATTATATTCATGATACACAGTTATGATTGGTTATTTAAGGTCAGGCCCATCACAGAACATTTTAGTGCCTAATTTGTGGAAGCATATACCCCCAAGAAGGATCTATAGTCCCTAGAGACTTTGTTTCCATCAGTATCTGCCAAATAAGAGGGCAAGGTATGGCGTGAAGATGTATAAGATGTGCAAAAGTACAACAGGATATACATACAAACAGAGGTCGCATTAATACCCCCCAAAATAATTGCCATGCGTAAAGTTACGCTTGGCAATTATTCCCTGTAGCGCGTAGGCTGAGCGGTTCAGCACGCGCTGCAAATGAGCCGAACAGCTCAGCGGGACACATGACTAAGGGGGAGTGAGAGCACCGGCCCCGGGGGAGACATGTGGACAGCGGGGCTGCTGCTCACCGCCCTGCTCCAACTCTCCCTGCCCGCAGCTGCCTCCGTTTATGTGATCGACGGGACCGGGTGAGCGTGTGCAGTGTAGTGTGTGCTGTGTGAGCGTAGTGTGTGTGTGTGCGCTGTGTGAGCGTAGTGTGTGTGTGTGTGCGCT
>CM033643.1:159420248-159519334 GCA_019512145.1 Engystomops pustulosus
CATGTATACAGCCACACCAGCCATACAGACCCATGTATACAGCCACACAGACCCATGTATACAGCAACACCAGCCATACAGACCCATGTATATAGCCACACAGGCCCATGTATACAGCCGCACAGACCCATGTATACAGCCGCACAGACCCATATATGCAGCCGCACAGACCCATGTATACAGCCACACAGATCCATGTATACAGCCACACAGGCCCATGTATACAGCCGCACAGACCCATGTATACAGCCTCACAGACCCATGTATACAGCCATACAGCCCCATGTATACAGCCACTTACCCTGTAAGTTGTCTATTCTCCACGTGGAGTTTGTTGTCACAGCACAGCTCCTCCACTTCCTGCTCTCCTGACATCACAGTTTCCCACAGGTATGGATGGGGGAAAGGGGGGGTGGCGATCGCAGGGGGGGGCATCGTGGGGGGGGGGGGGGGCGGTTGTATGGCCGCCGATCATAGGGGGAGGGGGCTCGATCGGGGGAGGGCTTGTGTGGTCACTGAGAGCTGTCTCTAGTTGGGAGCAATGCTCTGCAGCCGCGGTGCAGCACATCACTCCATCCAGAGGCTGTCAGCTCACAGCAGCAATCGAGCAATGTTGCAGAGCTAGCTCTTTGCGAGCTGACTTTTCCTGCCTGTCTGGGGGTGATGCTCTACAGCAGCGCCGCTGGACATCGCTCGCAGTCAGTGTCAGACATGCTCAGCTGGGGACCCCCTGGGGTGGCAAGATGGTGGGGGCCCCGGGGCTCGAGCCCCGGGAGCCCCGCCTATGATCCGGCCCTGGATGGAAGCGTAAGCTGCTTTGTTTACGTTTTCACACCTGCTTACACTTCTAGCAATGAAATGATAGGGCGCAATGGTGGGGGGGAAAGATTTTTGTGAGTTTTGAGGAAAGCATGAAAAATGGGACATAAAGAAAATTCTGGAACTAAAAATTATGCTTCTTTATCCGTTTGCAGACCCAGGGACACCCCCCAGCGCATATATTGTTTAATAATGTTTTCTTAATCAGACATCAGTATTGATGTTAAGTCAAGATTTGGTGGGATTATACAACATAAAAACATTTCATACCTGTCAAAACACTTCTTAAATAAAAATGCAGGAGATCTAACTCACTTTAGGATGACTAGCATCGATGTTGTGGATTCTACAGCTGGATAATCGTACACCAAAAGGGTTGAATAACAAAACGGATACGATGTATCTTTATTGAAAACAATAAGTTATGTACTATCCAGAATATGCTGTTTCTGTCTGAATTTTTCTTTGCACATAAACGAACTTCAGTTCCATGTAAAAGAACATAGTATATGCATGCGCTAACTAATTAGCCTCACCTGTTACCTGCCCTTTTAATGTGGTGTGTTTATGCTTAGTCTTTAGAACATGAGTAAGAACAGACACACAAGTGTTCGAAACGCGTAGGTCTATGTATATTATGCACCTTATTTTATAGAAATGAAATAAAGCTTCAAGATTTTTTAGCAGATTGGAGAGCCGGTCATATCTCTACTATTTTCAAGTTTACACGGAGATCTCCGACAAATCTCTTTGAATAACCGGACCACATAGAGGAATTGGCGTCCCACAGCTATGGTTGAAGTGAGTGAGCGGGCAGCTCAAAACATATTTTTCTGTACATGCTCATACACCAACAGTCATGTACACAAATACATGCTCATATACATTCACAGTCATGTACACAAATACATGCTCATATACACTCACAGTCATGTACACAAATACATGCTCATATACACTCACATTCATGTGCACAAATACATGCTCATATACACTCACAGTCATATACACAAATACATGCTCATATACACTCAGTCATATACACAAATACATGCTCTTATACACTCACAGTCATATACACAAATACATGCTCATATACACTCACAGTCATGTACACAAATACATGCTCATATGCACTCAGTCATGTACACAAATACATGTTCATATACACTCACAGTCATGTACACAAATACATGTTCATATACACTTGGTCATGTACACAAATACATGTTCATATACACTTGGTCATGTACACAAATACATGTTCATATACACTCACAGTCATGTACACAAATACATGCTCATATACACTCACAGTCATGTACACAAATACATGTTCATATACACTCACAGTCATGTACACAAATACATGCTGATTAGAGATGAGCAAGCATACTCCTTCGAGCTTGATGCTCGTTCGAGCATTAGCGTACTCGCAACTGCTCGTTGCTCTGACCAGTATTTCGCCAGCTCGAGAAAATGGCATCTCCCGGCGTTTAGATTTTTGGCGGCCAGAAACAGCCAATCACAAGCCAGGAGACTCTGCAGTACACTCAGCATCACGTGGTACACTTACATGTCGATATCAGTGGTTGGCTGGCCTGATCAGGTGACCCTGGAATAGACTAGCCCCTGCCCAAGCTGCTCGGATCATTCTATGTCTGGATGCCGTTAGCAATAGAGCTGCTGCTGGTCAGGGAAAGCGTTATGGTGTTCTATTAGATTACTGTTAGGCAGGAGTGATTCTACAAGAACCCAACAGCCCTTGTTAGGGCTACATTAGCGTTTTTCAAAAGTTAAAGTGACAGTCACAGCACAAAATCCTTTTGTGTGCTGTCAGTGTTGGTTAGAAACTAGCCATAGCAATCATCTTCTGAGGTTGCTGTCTGATTTCTTCTGCACTACCTGCTGATGAGGGAGAATGGGAATGCCGCAGAGCTACACTCCCTAGCTTCATGTCTCAACTTACTGGGACTCGTGGTAGAGCACTGTTGAGGCCACAACAGTGCGAACAGGTGATGTAGTGGATTGCGGACAATGCTTCAAGTAATTTGAGCACTCCTCCGCATCGGGGTTTTCCAATTCAGTGCTGCGACGGCGTCTGGCATGTAGAGCAGATCCAAGGAAAAAAATAGAAAAAGCCAGAGCGCTTGCGAATAAAATCCAAAGTAGTTTTATTGGGTATCCATTAAAAAACTGCACACATCATGTGCATAGACGGTGTAGGTTATAAAGACAGAGACCTACGCATTTCAGCTCACTTAATCATGTTATAGTGTAACCAAGTTAAAAACAGCACTTTAAACACCATAGTACACCTGAACAGTCAAACGTTTCAAACATCACATCCGGTTTGTTGAACGCAGTCAAATCTATTTCTTATGCATTTCTAGGTACAAAAAAAGGGGGTAAGCATACAAAGACATTTTACACAAGTTATGCATATTTAATAAATGTAAGCTAAATCATTTTTGGAGTTAAGAGCAAGAATCCAAAACGCCTCCCTTTTTAGGAGGAGTTTTCTTCCAGTTTCCACCTCTGAGTGGTCGGTTAACATGTTCAATACCAAAGAAACGAAAGCTAGAAAGATTTTTGTTATGCATAGTGTGAGACACTGAAGGGGTTAACTGTGGATGGGCGGTATGTTTCCCCTAGGTTTTGCTATTATGCAAGGCCTTAGTGCTGAGGTTGGGTTGTCCAGCACCTTGGACACAGGTGGTGGGAACAGCCCCATCAGCCTGCATAAAGCCGCTCAGCAGAGCTGAGAGTGTGTTCTCTCTGAGTGGAGGCTGGAGACCTCTGACCTCTGTGCCTGGAGCAGCAAAAGTGTTTTTGTTAGTGGTGAGTCAGAGAACCATTGTTTAGTTAGCACCCTGACGGGTAGGATATTATTTTGTTTTGATGCCTGATTGTGAAGGCTGTTTTATTTTGTTCCTGCTGAAATAAACACAGGCTAGACCTGTTTTGGACTGTACTTTGGTGTCACTGTCGTGAACTGCATCACAGCACCC
Source organism: Engystomops pustulosus (assembly GCA_019512145.1). NCBI lineage: Eukaryota > Metazoa > Chordata > Amphibia > Anura > Leptodactylidae > Engystomops > Engystomops pustulosus. Next base: position 159,424,079 of record CM033643.1, read on the forward strand.
CGCTACCACGGTCTCTACTGGGCCAAATCTCCCACATATGGTGCTTCGGATTGCGGGCAGTTCAAAAAGACACACCTGAAAGGCTCGCTACATCCTGCAACATTGCATGGCCTGGGTGAGAACAGCAGGAAAATTGCAGGATACAGCCAAGATGGAGGACTTTATTAAATACCTGCAAGAGGAGGCCAGAGCTAATCGGCAGCAGCAGCAAGCCATGCTCCAGCAACAGGAGGAGAGGTCCCGCCAGCAGCAAGCCATGCTCCAGCAACAGGAGGAGAGGTCCTGTCAGCAGCAAGCCATGTTCCAGCTGATGATGGAAAAGTTTTCTGGCATTATGGCGGCATCGCAGGCGACGGCTACTGAGGGGTCCCATACTGGTTTGCAAGGGTACCCGGTTGTCCAGCATTCCGCACGGGCTGCAGTGCAGAAGGCCTTACAAAAGATGACGGCGACCGACGACGTGGAGGCGTATCTCACTGTGTTCGAGCGAGTAGCTGAGCGAGAGGAGTTACCAGCTGAGTAGTGGGCAGATGTCCTGGCACCGTTCCTGACAGGCGAATCGCAGAAGGCTTACTACGACCTGAGTGAAACGGAGGCCCGTGAGTACCCCCAGCTAAAGGCGGAGATTCTGGCTCGTCTTGGGGTCACCGTTCAAGTTCGTTCCAGTCGGGTCCACCAGTGGGCTTACTCAGAAAAACTACCCCCACGCTCCCAAATGCATGACCTGATCCATCTTGTCCGGAAGTGGCTACAACCAGAGGACTGCACCCCAGCACAGATGGTAGAGAGAGTGGTCCTCGACAAGTTCACCCGTTCTCTGCCCTCTCGGCTCCAGCGGTGGGCTGGACAGGCCGGTCCCACTAATGCTTAGGAACTCGTGTCCCTGGTAGAGAGATATCGGGCTACGGAGGACCTTCTACTTACCTCTCCCACACGAAGCAGTGCCAGTGACAGGGTCACCAAACCATCTGGTAAGACTGCTACTGCGGAAAATGGGAGACATGTCAGGTTGGGAGGGGGTTCATTGGGGGGCGTGGATACCCAGAAACCCAGTTAGGCTCGTGACAGAGGTCATGGCCGTATCCAGTGCTGGCGATGCCATGAAATGGGCCATATTGCTGCCAACTGTCCACTGTCAGTGGAGCCAATGGACTGCAACCAGACCCGGCGAGTGTCACTTTTTGCCCGGCCGGTTCTGGCAGCCGAGTCAGTCATGGATGCAGAACCCCAAGTGTGCTTGGTCACAATCGGTGGACTATACAGTGGGCGGAAAGTGGGAGTTTTGTGTATACATGGGGACACTCGCGAATATCCCACTGCTGTCATCAACCTACATACCCCTTGTGGTACTATTACCCATGAAGTGGGGGTGGTGGGGACCCTGTTTCATGAGGCTATTATTGGCAGAGACTTACCGGTGTTTTGGGACCTCTGGAGACGAAGACCCACCTCAGGTGCTGTCGCAGACAATGGACAACAGGTATGTCCGGCCATGGCCCCTGAACCCTTTGAGGCCGATGTACCCACACCAGCAGTAGGGGTGACCCCATGCGATGAATTCTCTCCCCTAGAGGTCCTAGCTGGTGAGGTCGAGGGCCACGGGGAGGTAGCCGACATGCCGGACCTTGAGATCTCCCGTGAAAATTTTGGGGCTGCACAGCTACAGGACCCTACCTTATTTAAAGCACGGGAGAATGTTAAAGTAATAAATGGGGTACTCCAAATACCAGGGTAGAGGAAGAAGTGTGTAAAGAGGTGTCGGACGATGAGGAGACACGGTTGTTAGACAGTGGTGAAGTTGTTGTCAGGGCAGGAAGTCCGAGGGGGGAGCAGACTGAGGGATCGGAGGATGATGAGGTGACAGACCTAAGCTGGGTTCATAGGCCGGGTGAAGACAGTGCTTCTGAGACAGAGGCGACTGATAGTTCAGCGGTTCCTCAAGACATACCCCAATCTGTCTGAATCAATTTAAAAGGAACACTCACATTCCCTGGCCGGTCTGTGCATCGGGGTTTTCCAATTCAGTGCTGCAACTACGTCTGGCATGTAGAGCAGATCCAGAAAAAAATAGAAAAAGCCGGAGCGCTTGCGAATAAAATCCAAAGTAGCTTTATTGGGTATCCATTAAAAAAGTGCACACATCATGTGCATAGACGGTGTAGGTTATAAAGGAGCCTTAATCATGGTATAGTGTAACCAAGTTAAAAACAGCACTTTAAACACCATAGTACACCTGAACAATCAAACGTTTCAAACGTCACATCCGGTTTGTTGAACGCAGTCAAATCTATTTCTTATGCATTTCTAGGTACAAAAAAAGGGGGTAAAGCATACAAAGACATTTTACACATGTTATGCATATTTAATAAATGTAAGCTAAATCATTTTTGGAGTTAAGAGCAAGAATCCAAAACGCCTCCCTTTTTAGGAGGAGTTTTCTTCCAGTTTTCACCTCTGAGTGGTCGGTTAACATGTTCAATACCAAAGAAACGAAAGCTAGAAAGATTTTTGTTATGCATAGTGTGAGACACTGAAGGGGTTAACTGTGGATGGGCGGTATGTTTCCCCTAGGTTTTGCTATTATGCAAGGCCTTAGTGCTGAGGTTGGGTTGTCCAGCACCTTGGACACAGGTGGTGGGAACAGCCCAATCAGCCTGCATAAAGCCGCTCAGCAGAGCTGAGAGTGTGTTCTCTCTGAGTGGAGGCTGGAGAGCACACAGCCCTGACCTCTGTGCCTGGAGCAGCAAAAGTGTTTTTGTTAGTGGTGAGTCAGAGAACCATTGTTTAGTTAGCACCCTGACGGGTAGGATATTATTTTGTTTTGATGCCTGATTGTGAAGGCTGTTTTATTTTGTTCCTGCTGAAATAAACACAGGCTAGACCTGTTTTGGACTGTACTTTGGTGTCACTGTCGTGAACTGCATCACAGCACAACGCTACCGCGGTCTCTACTGGGCCAAATCTCCCACAATAGCTATAAAGTGCTTGGCGGCTCCTGAAGAATTGGAGTCACCATTTTTAATACTTGCAAGATGCTGAGCAATCTTTGCTTTCAATTTCTGTATTGTGCAACCAACATAAACGACAGAACAACACATGCATTGAATGATGTACACTACATATAGCGTGTCACAATTGATAAAAGTTTTTATCTTCCTGCTCGTGTTGATATCAGTCTTAAATTCTAACGTTCTGTTAGCTGCATATATGCAAATATTGCATCTATTACCTCCACATTTATAGAAACCTGTTACAGACAGCCAACTTTCAGTATTAACCCTTGTGTTAAATGTACTGGGTGATAGAATATTACCCAGAGTTCTACCGCATTTTGCAACGCTCCTATGGCTATCCTTCATCACCTTACAAAGTATAGTGTCCTGATTTAGTACGGGGATATATTTACGAATGATGTTTTTAATTCTATTAAATTGTGCACTGTACGGGGTGCTAAAGGTAGGAACATATGTTGTCGTTTGATTGGAAATGGGGGTATCCTTTCTTTTTAACAATTTTTTTCCTATTTACTGTTTCAGCTTTCTCTCTTGCATTTTTTAGCATGGATGGAGAATAGAATATCAATACAAACAGGTATGGCCCTCAAATCGATGTCTAGAAAATGTACATTAATAGAAGGTTGTTCCGATGTAAACTTCAGATTAATATCATTATCATTAATGTATAAAACAAACTCCGAGTATGTCCCTGCATCCCCCCGCCACACCACCAATATATCGTCCACATATCTACCATAAAAAAAATTATATTCCGTAAAAAGGGGTTATGGATAGAAAAAATAGTTTTTTTCCTCCCACCATGCCACAAATAATATGGCTAATGATGGGGAGAATTTTGAGCCCATTGGGGCACCGCAAACCTGTAGAAAATATTCACCATTGAACATGAAAAAGTTGTTATTTAATAGGTATTCAATGCAGGATAATAAAAAGATTTTTAAATCAGAATCAAATTGACTGTGTTTATCCAACTGGTGATGGACACCATTGATGGCTAAGGTATGAGGGATGCAGGAATATAGATTAACAACGTCACATGTGCCAAAAAGGAAAGACTTATCCCATTTAAATTCATCAAATACTCGCAGTACATCTGAACTGTCCTTGAGAAAGCCCGGTGTTCTAACCACTAGCGGTTGTAAGTGCGAATCAACCCTAGTCGCTCATTGAGAGACCCAATGCCTGAGATTATTGGACGGAGTGGGGGGAGGAAAGACATTTTTATGGGTTTTGGGGAGTCCATGAAATATGGGCATACTGGGATTATCAACAATTAAATATCTGGCAGTTTTGTCGTCTAATACCCCCAAAGACAAACCGTCATTAATCAACTGATTTAAAGTGCCTGTGGCAGAAGACGTGTGATCCAATGGAAGCTTAACATAGGTTTTGGAATCGTATAGGATGTTTTCAGCCAGTTGCACATATAGACCAGAATCCATCACAACAACTGATCCTCCTTTATCCGATTTTCAGACTACAAGGTAGGTATTTTTCTTAAGTATATGCATAGCTTTAAATTGTGTTTTTTAGTACACCTTACAGGCTGGATTGTGTTGTTTAGTATATGTAACTCTTTTTCCACCAATGTCTGAAAAAGATCAAGTGCAGGCACTCTAGATTTTATCGGATAAAAATCGTTATTGGTCATGGCATAATTTACATTAGAAATATCAACAGTTGGCATGTCTTTGAATTCACTGAGCTCATGCAAATCCAATAGAGCATTCTGTTCATGGAACATAAGGTCAGTGAATTCATTGTCTACCTGAAATGTGAAGGAAGAACCAGGTGAAGAATTCTCAAATTTGTCAGCTGAGAAATTATCAGCAAAAAAATTTCTTTTTACAGTAATTGTCCTGACAAAACGGTTAACGTCAAGGAGGGTCTGGAAAATGTCAAAGTTCTGGGATGGAACATAATTAAGTCCTTTAGCCAAAACCGATAGTTGGTCCTCCGATAAAATTGTAGGTGACAGAACGATGACGTTATCTTGTTTTTGACGTTATCTTATTTTGATTCAGCACTAACGTTTATTTCTTGCTCTTGCGTGTTGTATACCTTTTTTCCATACCCTCCTCGTCTGTTTTGCTTGCCCCGTTTTTTGACGGATTATCCGAAGGAGGTTTACTTTTTGTATAATATCTTCTATTCCCTGATGGATTTTTATGTTCAATCAACATTTATTGGTGAAAAAAGAGTAACAATTGCGAACAGAATTTCAAAGGCAGGAAGGGTGGTCTCGCATTAATATACATACAACATCATGTCATACAGTGACGTAGCAGCAGACTGTGGGATTATACTGAGGCATAGATTGTAAAGTACCGGCTGCAGGGGTCCGCTCAACCTTTTCAGTGATAGAACAAGACAAAAATACGAACAGGGGGTAGACGGTACAAGACATAGACGAGAAGGGAATAACTGGGCGGGGAAAGGGGGAGGGGTCTGGGGTTAGGGATGGCTGCTGTGTCATGTTTTGGCTATACACTACAAGCGTATCGCCTATTTACAATGCAAGGGTCCTGAAAGGTTACAAATTCACGTAGAGACCTTATTATTTCAAGCAAAGAGATCCTGAAAGGCCGGGGTCAGTTGGAATTCCTCCCAAGGGGTCCACACAGTGGCTGTCTTACTCGGATCGGGCATGTCCTCGGCCACCACCAGCTCCTCCATCCTCCGTATGTAGCGGAGCTCCTGTATCCACTCCACAACCGTGGGTGGATGAGGGCTCTTCCAGTGTCGAGGGATCACTGTCCTTGCCGCCGTGAGGAAGTGGCGAAGGAGTCCTTTTTTGATGGAGGAGATGGTGCCCGGTAGCACGGAAAGGAGGGCAACCTGTGGGCTAAATTGTATAGTCTTACCAGACACTCTGCTATAGGTGTCAAACACCATCCGCCATAAGGCCTGTATTATCGAGCAGCTCCACCATATGTGAAGAATGGATCCCACCTCCGCACCGCACCTCCAGAAGAGCTCCGAGACTCCAGGGTAGATCCTATGGAGCGTGAGGGGGCACCTGTACCAGCGTGATAAGATCTTATAGTTCTTCTCCTGAGCGCTGCAGGGCAGAGGGAGCTAATGGGAGAATAAAAAGGCTTTGTCCCTTTCTGCTTCCGTGAGTGTGGTCGATAGGTCTGACTCCCATGCTGACACGAACCCTGGGTTCCCCCGAGAGGACTCAGCGAGCAGTAAAGCATATAGCTGAGACAAGACATGGGCTGGAGGTAGTGCCTCAAACCCGGTTAGGGATGCTCCAAAACTAGAGTCGGTGTCGTTGCTAACATATGAGGCTAGTTGTTGGTACTCCAGCCAGGATAGTGGAATGTCTGGGTTGGAGGCTCTCAATGAGTCCCAGGAGGGCAGGGTATCTCCAGACACCACCTGTCCCATACGGATATCTGCTCCCGCTTCCCAACACAGGAATCTCCCTCTCCCCATCCCAGGGGGGAATGCTGGATTGTTAAATAGGGGAGTGGGGGGGCCCTGTAGTCTAACTAGGGTGCCCTGAGAAGCCAGTCTTTTCCCCATACTTCCTCCGAGAATGGGACAGAGTGAGTGTGTAAAGCTCTCTGGCCGTTGGGCCGAAGTGAGTGAGGTCTGTTTCCAGAGACACCCATTGCTTGGTTGCTCTATGATAATGCCAGTCTACTATGCGCATGAGCAACGATGCGGAGTGTTAAAGTTGGGGTCAGAAGAACCCACGCCACCCGCATTTTGGGTCTAGCCAGTATGGCGTAGCTGATTCTAATCTGCCCCCCCCCCCCCGCCCGCACAAATCTCCGGAAAGCCGCTTTGAGGCTTGTAAAGAATGAGCCCGGGGGTCGTATCGGTAGGGTTTGAAATAAGTATAAGAACCGGGGCATTACGTCCATTTTCAGGACATTGATCCTACCAAACCAAGAGACTACTGCTACGGTATTTGGCCAGGTCCTGTAATGTGTGATCCAGGAGGGTTTTATAGTTGAGGTTGTAGAGGCGCGAAAGGTCTGCTGGGATGTCAATTCCTAAGTAGCGAATATGAGATCTCTGCCACTTGAATGGAAATTGGGATGCTAGGTGGGATATTTCACTCTCAGGGAGGGAGATGTTCAGGGCTTCTGATTTCGATAGATTAACCTTGAAGTTGCTAAGGAGGCCAAAGCGGGAAAACTCTGCCAAGATGGACGGGAGGGAGACCCGGGCTGTGACACATACAAAAGCAGGTCATCCCCATAGATGGCGGTCTTGTATTGTTTAGATCCAACCTGGAGACCGTGCACACTAGGGTTGCCACAAAGCGCCGTGCACATGACAATAATATACAATAGTGGGGAGAGGGGGCAGCGCTGGAGGGTTCCGTCCTTAATCGAGAATGGTTTGGAGGAGGTTCCATTTATTCTTACTTGAGACGTGGGAGCTGAATATAGGGCTTTAATCATACTCAGAAACCTAGGGCCCACCCCAATTTGCTCTAAGGCCGTCCAGATATCAGCAGCAAGGTCTTATTGGTGTTATCCCGGGCCTCCCTCCCGCGGAGGAAGCCCACCTGGTCTTTGTGTATGATGGAGGGAAGAATGGTCCCTAGACGGTTAGCCAGGAGTTTTGAGTACAACTTTACATCTACGTTGATCAATGATATGGGGCGATAGTTAGCACACATTGTATGATCTTTTCCTGACTTGGGTATAACTGAGATATTAGCCTTAAGGGATTGGCATGTAAAGGAAGTGCGCAATGAGATCCTATTGAAGACCCTGGTAAGGAAGGGGACCAGTTCTTGTCTAAGGGCTTTATAAAACCGGGGGGTAAACCCGTCGGGACCCGGGGATTTCCCGGCCGGGGTCAATTTTATTACCTCTGAGAGCTCCTGCTCAGTAATGTCCTCCTCAAGAGCCCCCCTATCCTCATCACCCAGGCTAGGGAGTGTCGTGTCCGTAATGTATGTGTTAATTTTATCCTGGAGTTGTTCCGGGGGCATATCTTTATACTGGCCCTGGATGTTGTAAAGTTCCTGGTAATAGGAGCGGAATACGTCAGAGATTGTGGAGGGGTCGTGAGCCACCCGTCCCTCCCTATCCTGTACCTTAGGAATATAGGTGGTAGGTGACCTAGGGTGGAGGAGTGTTCATAAAAAAATCTTTTATTCCTGTCCCTGAACCTTAGGTGTTTTTGGTTAAGTATGTTTCGTAGTTCCTCCCTAGTATTGAGCAGCTCGTTCAGGACTGCCTGCGAGCCACCTGCCTTGTGGGCTGTCTCTAGCACCTAGATTTTACCGAGCAAGTCCTGAATTTTGGCGGCTTTCTCTCGTTTTAAGCGTACTCCGTGTGAGATAAACTCACCCCGGATCGCTCCCTTTAGGATTTCCCATTGAATTGGGGGGTGTGATCATCTACATGGGTGTCGAGGAAATTAGCAATGCACTGCTTAACCCCTGTCATACAAACTGCGTCCTTAAGTAAGTTGTCGTTTAATCTCCAAGCCCATGGGGTAGAGTATGGGCTAGTTACATTCAGGGTTATAGAGATCGGAGCGTGGTCAGACCACAGGGCCGGGGCAATGGCGGCTGTGGGTTGCCATCCCAACGCATAATGGCTCAACCAGAACATGTCGATTCGACTGTACAACTGGTATGCTGGGGAAAAATATGAATAGTCCCAGCCCTGTGGGTTGAGGATATGCCAGACGTCCACCAGCTGTGAGTCGTGCAAGGCCCTTTGTAGGGAGCGCATCTGAGCGGGGGCCGCGGGGGTCTAGGAGTGGAGCTATCTGTGTGTGGGTCCATTATGAAGTTGAAGTCGCCCCCAAGAATAGTCACTCCCTCTGCAAAGTCCCGCAGCTTGGTCAAGATTGATCTACACATCACAATCTGCCCTTTGTTGTGGAGATAAAGGGAGGCCAGAGTGATCAGGTGTCCCCACAGTCTCACCTTAAGAAAAAGATAACGGCCCTCAGGGTCAGTTTTTGAATCTAGTACCTCGTGAGCCAGTCTCCTGTGAATCGCAATAGAGACCCCTCTGGATTTGGAAACAGGGTTTGTACTATGGTGCCAGGACTTGAAGAATCTGTCTCGGAACCCCGGTATCTGGCCGCTGCGGAAGTGGGTCTCCTGTAGAAAAAGAACATCAGCCTTTAGCTTATGCATACGATATAATATCTGGCTACGTTTTTGGGGGACATTCAGTCCCCTTGCATTGAAAGAGTAGCATGTTATGGGAGCCATTGAGGGGGTACAAGGTTAAGGGGGCAGACACAAAAGGGGTCATTAAGGCTAGGGATGGTTAACAAACGAATGGCAACCCGAATTGAACATATGCACTCATAATCATGAACATAAACAAAGGAGACTATCAGGCAGTTACAAGATTCAATACAATCAAATGCCCTCAGGATGCGGGGCCGGCCCCTGGGGGGCTCCTCTCCTTTCGCTGGGGACGAGGGGGTAGGACCCCTCTCCCCCCTGGTGGGAGGGTTGGAAGGGATGGCCAATCTTGGATGACGATTGGGGCAACTCTAGGTCCCTACAGAGAACTGGTAAATCACCCGGATGACAAAGAGAGAAGGTTCTTCCCATTCAACGGATTTGCAGGCGGAATGGAAAGCCCCATGAGTACTGTAGTTGACGCTCCTGGAGAATTGCCAGGAGTGGCCATAGGAGTTGGATAGGATGTCCCTGAAAGTTCGGTGGGCCTTTTTCTCTCACCGCCCACATGATGTTGTCTTTCAGGTGGTACCTGTGTACTCTACAGATCACATCTCTGGGTCTCTCGTCAGGTGGCTTAGGGACAAGGGACCTATGCGCCCGATCAAGTTCCAGCTTCGTGTCCGGGGGGACCCCCAGAGCCTCATTAAACAATTGCTTGAGGGTAAGGTCTAGTTGTCGGGGTTCAACGGATTCAGGAAGCCCTCTTACTCTTATATTATTCCTCCTCCCCCGATTTTCGGTATCATCAATGGCATCAGTCAGGTGTTGAAGTTGCAAAGAATGGCCAGAAGCTCCTCATGGCGGTCAAGCCTGGAAGTAGCAATTGTGGCGGCTTGTTCTGTTGCGGATACCCGCTCCTCAATGACCTGGACGTCAGTACGCAATGTAGCTAATTCCGCTCTGTAAGCCGCTTCAAGCCTGGCAGCATTGCTACCCCAGAGTGTATCCCTCATCCGCCAGCCGGGCAAACTTATTGGGGTGCACCAGATCAGGATAGACCCCCTACAACCTCTCCCTCTACCCCGCCTTCTACATGTTACCCAACATGATAAGCGTTCAGCCGGTCAGCGGCTGTTCAGTCGAAGGTGTGTACGCTTATCGGTGATGATGCCACCAGCGCACTGAAAACCCGCCTCGAACAACGCTAGCGGCAGGGCAGGCAAGAACCTACCAAGGCGTACAGGGCCAGTTCGTGCCACAAGTCCAGCTTTGTGAAAACACAGTAGTTGTAGGGGAGCTGTGTGATCATTTAGGCGATGGATGATAAGCTACGTACTACCTAACATCTTTCGTAAAGATCACCCCTACTCTGCCTGAAGACTGGGGACAGGTGACAAGGCTTTTGGGGTGACATTAAAACTGACAAAGGCTTTGTGAAAGGTACCCCACTTGACAGTGCGTGGACAAGCTGCCTGCTGGGCATACTCTCACCTGCACTTGTCCAGCGAAAGAAGTAAGCCTCTGCCATAGCGGGTGGGTAGATGGGAGAGACTGTTTCGCTTGTTGCACCAGGGCCTGCTGTATTATTGCACTACTCAACTCCTCTCTCTACAGGGATGAGAGTGGAAAGATCTTGCTTGTACCATGGGTCCAGGAGAGTGAATCCAGTAATCGGTGTGTGGAAAAAATTCTTGAGGCCGCGGTTCACGGGAATAGGCAGACTAGCATTAAATCGCCATTGTGCCAGAGTCCCAACACAACAAGAATTCAACTCCCTCATGGCCTGACACTTCATTTTCTTCTCCTCCTCAACTCCTCTTCTTCTCTGCACATACACGCTGAACAGTAATAAGGGTTAAGCAATGGTCCCTCTTTCTGATCTCGCACGACATCTCCTCGTCTGTACCTCCTCATCCTCCTCCACGCGCTGAGAAGAAACAGACCGGAGGTGCTCTGGCTATCAACAAGGAATCTTCTTCCCCAGTCTCTTGTGATGAGCGCAAAGCTCTGACTTAATGCTGACCAAGAGTGTTTTAAACAGGCCAAGCAGCGGGATGGTGAGCGATGATGATGCGGGATTGCCATATCGTGGGCCAGTCGCACAACAGTCGGTGAGCGAAGCAGTTGGAGGCGGCACAGTGAGTGGCAGCATCTGTGGTCGACTTTCTGAAATGCGCCACAGATGCAGCGCACCTTCGATGAGCAAATCCGACAGAATGGGGGTCATTTAACTAAGGGCCCGATCGCGGTTTTTCCCTGACGGTTTACCCGAATATTTCCGATTGCCGCAAGATGTACCTGGAATGCCCGCGGATTTTGGCGCACGCGATGATCGGATTGTGGCGCATCGGCGCGGCTTGTGCGCGACGGAAATCGGGGCGGTGGACCTCCGGAACAAAGACCCGAAATTCGGGGAAAAACACCGACATTTTTAAAAAACGAAAAAGTGTCGCTTGGGAAGCGACTACCTCACCTGGTCGAGGTGGTGCATCCGGCGCGTTGTGAAGATGATTTCAGCGCAAGCAGCCCCACCTGGGCGGCCTGGACGGAGTGAACTGCCTTCTTAAATCCTTTCCGGACCCGAATACTGTGCAGAGAACGCGCGCGGATCGCGAATGGTTCAGGTGGTAAGTAAGTAAGTAAATCTGCCCCATTGGGTCAAGGAAAATTTTTTTAAAAAGCTGGAGCACTTGCCGACTACAATCAAAAGTACTTATGGTATCCATTAAAAAAGTGCAACATATGTGCATAGACGTTAGAGGTTATAAAGGACAGAGACCTAGCGTTTCAGCTCACTTAATCATGTTATAGTGTAACCAAGTTTAAAAACGCACTTTTAAACACCATAGTTACACATGAACAGGTCAAACGTTTCAAAATAACATCCGGTTTGGTGAACGAAGGTCACATCTATTCTATGCATTTCTAGTACAAAAAAGGGAGGTGGTAAGAACAAGACATTTTACAAAAGTTATGCATATTTAATAAATGTAAGCTAACATCCATTTTTGGAATCATTCCGTGGGGGATACTCGGAAGTTAAGAGCAAGAAGAATCCAAAACGCCTCCCTTTTTAGTAGGAGTTCCTCCAGTTTCACCTCTGAGTGGTAGGTTAACATGTTCAATACCAAGAAGTAGAAAGATTTTGTATGATAAGCTTAAAGTGCTTGGCGGCTCTTCCTGAAAGAATTGGAGGTCCATCCATTTTAATACTGAAGATGCTGGAGCATCTCTTGCTGTCAATTTCTGTATGTGGCACCACACATTTAAACGACCAGAACAACACGCATTGAATGATTGTTACACTCATAATGGTGTACACAATTGATAAAAGTTTTTATTCTCTGTCGTGTTGATACGGTCTTATACTGAAATTAACGTTCTGTTAGTGCATACAGGGGCGGCACTGGCCATGACCCACGGGAATTTTCCCGGTGGGACGCGGTCGGGCCGTACGTGTGGCCGGTCTGGGGGGACGGTACCGGAGCTGGTGCGGGGCCGGCTCCGCACTCCCTAAAACTTTCAACATTAATCTTATGTACCTGCCATGTACGAGCACGGTACTAGTTGATTAGTAAACAGACGGCAGCGCAGCACGCGCTCTGGTCGTGTGTATTACACCCAGTACACCAGGTTGTGCAATCGACGTCATTGGCCGTGTAGCGGGAGAGTAGGCTTACTTACCAGCTGCAGCGTCGCGGCCTCCGTGTAGCTCGCGGCTTGGTGTGGAGGCGCGGAGCAGCAGTGAGTCATATCCCGCGCATCTCTACACCAAGCCACCGAGGAAGACGGAGGAGAAGAAACTGCACCAAAGGGGGTTGAGTATGAGTTTTTTTTTTTAATTACAGAAGGGGGGCATGTATTATATGTCTGGGGAGGGGGGCTGCATTATTCATATTTGGGAAGGCAGTAGGGGGCATAATTATATGTCGGGGGGGGGGGGGATTATTGTATATAGGGGCTGGCAGTGGGCATAAATTCTATATCTGTGGTGGGGGGAGGCAGGGGGCATTAATTATATGTCTGGGAGGGGGGGGGCATATTGTATATACTGGGTGGCAGTGGGCAGTAATATATGTCTGGGGCAGGGGGGGGCATTATTCTATATCTAGGGCGGGCGGGGGGCCATTATTTCATTTATATGTCTGGGGCAGGGGCGGGCCATTATTCCGTATTAGGGCTGGCAGGGGGCGCATAAATCTATGTCTGGGGTTCGGGCGGGGGGGATATTGTATAATCTGGGGATGGCAGTGGGCATAAATTTATGTCTTGGGTGGGGGGGATTTTGTATTAATGGGGCTGGGCAGTGGGCATTAATTATAGTCTGGCGGTGGGGGGGGGATTATTCTATATCTAGGATGGTCAGTGGGCATTCATATATGTCTGGGGCGGGGGCGGGCATTATTCTATATCTAGGGCTGGCAGGGGGCATTAATTATATGTCTGGGGCCGAGGGGGAGGAGAATTACTTAATATCTGGGGAGGCGGGGGCCATATTTTTATGCCTGGGGGTCAATAGTAGAGCTCTATCAAGACTGGGGGGCGGGGCGGGGGGGGGGGGTGTTTTAAGGAGAGAAAGAAGAAATATTACCCTTACATTACAAGATTACATTATGGGGAGACTATTTGGTTGGTTATAATTTGGTCGGGGGCTCTATTAAGATTTGGGGCCAGTATTGGTGGTAGTCAGAAGAGACGGCAATGGAAAGTGCAGTACAAGACGTCGGTGTGGTAAACTCTGCAGGAAAGCTGTTTACACTGGAGGAAGGAAACAAGGATGGGTGGAAACTCAATGGAGAAGATGAGGAAACAAATACAATCGAGGAGACGGACCTGAGGTCCACTGGATGCAATAGGTGAGGATTCATTGTTTTCGGTAGTTGTCTATGATAAATACTGATTTTTTCATGTTCGCTTCTGTGTATCTATGTAGTTATCGTAGTATATTCCTGCTACATAGGGGGCGCGTATGTATAGTAGTATATTCGCTGTACATAGGTGGTAGATGTATAGTAGTTATGTCTTGTACATAGGGGGCTAGCAGTATTATAGTAGTTATATTCTGTGTACATAGAGGGCAAGGTATTATAAGTAGTTACTATTCTGACATGGGGGCAGTATTATAGTGTTATATTCTGTACATAGGTGGTAGTAATATAGTAGTTATATTCTTGTACATAAGGGGGGCAGTATTTTAGTAGTTTTTCTTGTAACATAGGGGGCAGTATTATAGTAGTTATATTCTTGTACATGGAGGCGGGCAGTATTAGACAGTTCAGTTATATCCTGGTCAATGTAGGGGGCAGTATTATAGTAGTATATTCCTGACATGGGAGGCAGTATTATAGGAGTATATCTGACTAGGAGGCAGTAGTTTTAGTAGTTGGATTGTTATCATGGGAGAAGTATTGTAGTAGTAGTTTATTTTGTATATGAAGGGCTAGATTGAATGTGCTATTGTAGCCCAAATTATTCCTGTAATAGAGGCAGTAGTAGTATCAATATATCTTTCTTGAATTATAACAGTCATGGCACAGGGAGAAAGGTAAATTAAGCATAATTTACTGATCGCACAAGTAACAGTAGATTAACTGTACTGCAAAGATGTTCTTGTTTGGCCATTAGGCCATCTACCAAACAATTTGTCTGTTATAACCCACCCCACATACTGAACCACAACCCACTTGTATTGACTCGCCATCAAGATGGGGCCACTTTATTATTTTTTTCCAGGACATTGTATAAATTCCCAGTCCGACCATGGCTGAATATATGCCAAATATGCTATCATGTACCTCCACATTTATAGAAAACTTTTACAGACAGCCAACTTTCAAAGTATCTAAAACCATGTGTTAAGTACTGGGGAAAATTACCCAGAGTTCATACAGGTTTTCGCAACGCTCTATGGGCCATCCTTCATCACCTTCACAAAGTATAGCTGTCCTGAGTTAGTAGAGGGATATATTTACGAATTATGTTTTTAATTTTATTAAATGTGCACTGTACGGGGTGCTAACAGTAGGAACACATGTTGGTCGTTGATTGGAAATGGGAGGTGGTTTTCTTTCTTTTGTAACATTTTTTTATTTATGTTTCGGCTTTCTCTTGCATGTTTAGCATGATGGAAAATAAAAATCATCAGGGCTGGGGTGTGGCCTGGAACTATGCAGGAGTGAGGACGCATTGACGTCGTGCTCCACGCCTCCGGACCCTACATACTCCACGGCCGACGTGTTTCACGGGCATCAGAAGACCGGAACCATGGGGTACCGAAAGAAGAAGCTGGGGAAGCAGGACCTCCCCCCGAAACGCCGGTCCTCCAGCGGGGGATCGGCAAAATTCTTCCTCACGTTGACGGACCGATATAACGCGCCGCAGCCCAAGATGGGCCGCGCGGCTCACCGCCGGCCAACTCAGCACAGAAGGGAATCCGCCTGTATCGCGGCCAAGGAACGCTCCAGGCTTCGCAGCAACCCAAAACAGCTCCTTGCACTCTACCAGTCCAGTGGCCCGGCCTTCTGATGTTGGGCCGCAGTCTCTCCAGCGGGCCAGGGAACACATGGGGATGGACCTCACGTGGAGGAGCAGCCGCCATCTTGCCAAGGAGGTGAGCGCGCAACGGGGCACCCTGCGAACCCGGAGAGAGGGGCGCCTGGATGATAGTGTACACCTGCAAACCGTGAGAAGCCCACATGGCAACAATGGAACTTGGAGGCGACCCTGAGGGATCAGTAGCCCCCCCGGCCACGCCACCAGGGTCTCCAAGCACCCGTGCGCACACCCTCTAGCAGATGGAGGGATTGCACAGGGGGAGCACAGGGCACAGTGAGTGAGTCCCCGGTTCGCACCATGGGCCACCTCCAACTGGCTCCCCTATGCCAGACTCTCGGCCCCTCTCCCCAGACGACCTTTCACCCCTCACAGGAGACCACTCTCCGGGGACCGCGCAACAGTGTTATCCGGCCCCATTTGGGGAGTTTATCCCTCACAGGAAGCGATCTATATGACAAAGGCCATGCTGATGACATCAGTGATCTGCGAACACACATTGTTGCTATCCAACTCGGGACGATTCGAATCTTACGTGAGCGGTCATGGACACAAATACATGCTCATATACACTCACAGTCATGTACACAAATACATGCTCATACACACTCAGTCATGTACACAAATACATACTTATATACACCCACAGTCATGTACACAAATACATGCTCATATACACTCACAGTCATGTACACAAATACATGCTCATATAGACTCACAGTCATGTACACAAATACATGCTCATATACACTCACAGTCATGTACACAAATACATGCTCATATACACTCAGTCATGTACACAAATACATACTCATATACACTCACAGTCATGTACACAAATACATGCTGATATACACTCAGTCATGTACACAAATACATGTTCATATACACTCACAGTCATGTACATAAATACATGTTCATATACACTCACAGTCATGTACACAAATACATGTTCATATACACTCGGTCATGGACACAAATACATGCTCATATACACTCACAGTCATGTACACAAACTATGCAAAAGTCCCGAATCATGAATTTGACTAGCAGTAGTTTATGCCAGATTAATGAAGAGGTGGAAATATTTCTGTGAGTCTTTTTAGCAGTGAAAAGCCCCAAATAACCTTACTGCAACTTTTCTTTTTTTACTCAAAAAACGCAGGAAAACCAATAATAACACACAATTTGAAAATTAAATAGTTGAGAACTATGGGAATAGCATGAAGAGAACGAAGTAAGGTTATGTTATAGACACATCTCCTTTTTAATGATACATTCAGCATATACTCCAGGAGAGCTCCCGATGCAAATGCTGAACGATCCTGTCAGGATTCGGGGTGTGTGAATCCCCTGGACCACTGCGGGAGGTGGTACCAGCCGACACCTGGGACCGGAGTCCAAGTGGCACCTGGTCTTCACCAGAGCCCGCCGCAAAGCGGGTTGGACTTGCTGCGGCAGGGTACCACCTGGTCATTCCACAGGTGCGACTGGCCCGCGGTGGCAGCCGAGGTCTAGGTACCTTAACAGGAGACAGTCTCGTGGTCGGGTCCAAGCACAGGGTCAAGGCAGGTGGCAGACATGCAGGGTAAAGTCCAATCCGGGGTCAGCAACGGGAGGTCCAGGCAGAAGGGCATGGGAACACAGGCACAGGAACACAGCAACACAGGACTCGGGAGCAGGAACACACGGGAAGGCAGGGAGGAACGCTGGAGGACACAGGAACGCAGGAATACTCGCAAGGAAACTTTCTCTTAGGCTGTGAGGCTCAAAGATCCGGCTAGGGTCACAGGAAGGGGCAGAAACTTATAGCAGGCCAGCGCCAATTATTGGCGCGCTGGCCCATTAAATCTTAGAGTGACGGGGATGCGCGTGCCGAGCTGCAGGAGCCAGAGAGGACATCGCGGGAGCCAGGGAAGGTGAGCGGGGCACGGGACCGGGGCAGCAGCAGGAACACGGGTGCGCCGAGATAGCGATCGCGGGAGCACCGTGACAGATCCCACTGTAAAAGTATACGAGTATTAGAGAGGTCACACTGTGGAGGAGGGAGAATAATTCTACCATGAGGACCAACTTGTCAAAAAGCTACAGTTCTTATCAGTACTGCCTCTAGGAATTTGGGGACTGACTATCATGGGCCCTGAGCTGTAAAGAGATTGTGGCATCCCCAATAGTCTACAGTTTTTTACAACCAAAGTTGTTGCACAGAAACTATAGCATAATCAAACATATTAGATGAAGACATTACCAAAAACAATCTTAAAGGGGTATTCTCGTCTGGGCACTCACATTCAGTTTGATTAATCTGCCGTTAATAAACATTTCTTCAATTAGATGTTATTAAAAAAAATATTCCTGTGTGAAGATAATTTTCCATAGATGTAGTGATTTGGTACCTTAGAAACGAGATGGCTTCCTCGGATACGGCCACCTCTGCTGAAAGGATTGCACAAATAAACAAAAAGGTTTTGTATATGAAATATCTGAGAATTACTACATGTCCCACAGCCGTCCTGTAGTAATGATCGCTGAATCCAGGTCGTCAAGCAGGGCTCAATAGCACATGTCTGGCCACTGCTGCCTAAATGTGATGTGGTCGTAAGCGAGGAAGCTATCTCGTTTCTAAGGGACAACATGGCTATGTTTATGGGAAATTATCTTCACACAGAAACATTTTTTTAATAAATGTAAAAAAGAAAGAACATAGGGGGGCACTGCACTTAGACAAACGTGGCACACTTCTGGCAAAAGAGCTCTTCCCTCCCGCAACGATGTCTTTTTAAATCAAAATGTTGATGAAATAAAGCCTTGAAGTTTTAATTGGGTGAGTGCCAGCTCCTTTTTCTTTTTATGGACATTTTTTTTAATAACATCCAATTGAAGAAATGTTTATATATGGAAGATTAATGAAACTGAATGTAAATGCAGAGACGAGAATACCCCTTTAAGCAGCATCGGAACCAAGTGCAACATCCCCCACCGGGGCCTAGCATTTCCTTAGGGCCTGGAGGCAGCCGGGGCCCAAAATACCAGAGTGGCTGGCGGTTGCGGCCTAGGCACGCTAGTGTCACGGTATGGGGACCGGAGGGCTGTTCTACAGCCTGGCAGGTCTCCAGCAGGTGGTGTGCGCAAGAAATTGTAGAGAGGGAGAGGCTGATGTACTGAATCTCCCTGGGGCAACCCCTTAGTGTCTGTAGTATAAGTCCCTGGATGATAGATGGGGGCGCCCTTGATGGTGACAGCCGTAGCAGGGACCAGGCAACATTGTGGGAAAATAACTTACAGTTCTTTATTCGAACCAACAGCAGGCAACGCGCCAAACGGTTCTGTACAGAGGCCGGATTATTAGATAGTCCAGATTACTGGAGAATGGTCATGGAGAGTGAACCTCAGGAGTTTGTTCACCAGCCTGGTTGTAGATGCAGACTGGGATGTGGCTGTGTCCAATGCTGGATGCTGCAGCTTTAATCCTGGGTGTTCTGTATGTGTGGGCACTAGAGGTGTGCACCACACGCTGTCTCTGATCACTCAGTGATCTAATGGATGTGCTCTCTAGGAGAGCTGGTTTCCAAGAGCTTGTGCTCTAAGAAGTTTCTGCAACTCAAGACCTATAACCCCTCCCTGACTAACGGTTTTGTTAATCCCTGGTCAGGTGGTCTCACTCTCCAATCACACTCCAGTTACAAAAATGGAACATCATTGGATGATAATAATATCAAATAAAGATTTAACCCTTGCCTGTCCAGGCAGAATTTACCACTGCTAATGACCTCTCTCTGACTATATGACCCTGAAGTGAATTGTACAGGCTCACCTACTGAGGACACACAGTCAAAGGGGCTTATCGCAACTACTCCTCTGCCTATGTATCGGCTGGGGCAATTGAAAGAGCTCACTACAGTCCTGCAAAGCCTATGAAAAGGTTAGATGCAAACTTACTGGCAATAAATGACATTGACAGTGGTGCAAACATAGTAACGCACATTGGCTTTAGCAGCGCCACAGGTAGATTATTAAACTTTAAACGTTGTAACACGTTTCCATTGTAAGAATGGCTACTCAGGGTAGTAGGTAAATAAGGTCAGGGTAATGCAACAGAATGTTCATATCCTGCAAAGAAAGGCGATTCAGTGCACAAATAATTAACTCACACTTTTTCCCTTGTGGGCGGATGGCTTGATGTTCTCAGAAGGCTTTCATGGAAAAGTTCTCCACTTTTGAGCCAGTAGTTTCTTCTCTTCTCGTTGATACTCACTTCCACTTAAAGTTTAACAGTTTTACAAGAAACGATCCACTTGTAAATGGTCCATCACCCTCATTATGGCCTTAAACCCCAAACCCAAACACCATTGTAAACAAACCATCTATTTGAGCTAAAGTTAATGTATCTACGCTGGACACTTCCCACAGGAATTGTATGTCTATCATATAATACCTCAGTTATAGAGGTCCCATCCATACAACATTATGGAGAATCCTCTCCATTACATACCATACCCATCTCTATTGGTACGTATCTGCCATACCATGTACCCAGCATCTAGTACCCAGTGTGCATAGGTGACAATATTCGTTTTGACACTCCTTCCTACAACTGTTCCCATAATGGTAAACATATAATATTTAATGGATGAAGATCCCGTCTTTCTGAATCTATCCATCAGCCTTTAACTTTAAACCTGGTGGCTCTATAAAAAAGCTTTTTTTTTCACAATGTTAAAGAGCATTGGCTGCCCATGATCTGCCGTCTACTCTGAGTGGTCTTCATACCTTGGCCACTCATGATAGACGTTGGTGCTGGTCAGAACGAGCTGCAGAGTTGGGCAACGGCGACCTCTAATCCGGACTTCCACGTTGGCCTCGGTTGGCTCTGTTCTTTCATAAGCCCTCCAGCCGCAATTCCGCAAAGGCTGCAGGTGAACCTATGGCAGGTTTAACCAGATGCTCGACTTACCCTGGGTGAACATTCCAGACGTTTCCAAAAAATCCTGCTGACTGTTGGACAAGGATTAGGAGGCGTGACGTAGGTGATAAAGAGCAGGGTGGCCGATGCACCTCATCATCCAGTCCGAACCCAACTTCTGGAAATGCCAGCACCTAGGGCTTTTTGGGAGAAGCATCCTTAGGTGTGAATTTCAGCTTCTCCACGCCTCGTGTGAGTACCAGCCCTCCTATGCAAGTCCAGCATTGTATGCCCGCTCTGGTCCCTCGTCAACACATTCCGGTGGTTCCCCTCAAGTCACCCTGGTCAGTTTTTCTGTAAGCGGACAGCTTCTTTCCAATCCAGTCCGGTACCGCATGGAACCCATCCGTCTTCAAAGTTTCGAGGAAAGACTGTCTTCTATGTCCTGCCGTGCTCCACATCAGCTCTTCTTCTGGACTTCCTCCGGCTTCAACTCCATGCTCCAGTCCATCTCAATTGGAAGACTCGTGAGATCCGGCGTTGGGGACTTGAATGCTAATCTCGATGCATGATGCCACCACTTCCGGTCCCGACCTCTTCTGTTTCTGGAGGGTCTGCTCCAGCTTGTTCCCAGGGACTATGCAGATGTTTTTTTCTCTAGAAACAAGCAAACTTTGCCAAAACAAAATCGTCCCTATGATTGCCCTGTAATCACTTCAGGGAGCCACTCTTCCCCCTTTTCCCATAGGTCGGGTCTATCCGCTCTCTGTTCCTGAGATGCTGCCATGTCCAAATACAGGAAGGAGAACTTGCACAGGGGTTTCATATGCAAGACCTCCTCTCCGACTGGTGCAGGTTTTTCTTTGTCACCAAGAAGAACGTCTCTTTACGACGCTGTATAGACTATCCAGGCTGAACAAGATCACGGTTAAACCACTACCCACTACCCCCTGCCATTGATTACGGAGCTCTTTGATCGCATACGCGGTTCCAGGGAAGTTGGATCTTTGGGGTGCTTACAATCTCATCTGGGTCCGCAAAGGTGACGAGTGAAAGACGGCGTTTAATACCAGGGACAGGCATTTTGAATATCTAGTAATGCCCTTTGGACTGTGTAATGCCCCTGCAGTCTTTCAGGAATTTGTTAATGACATTTTCCGGGTCCTTCTCTATAAGTGTGTCGGGGTCTACCTGGATGACATCTTAGTGTACTCTCCAGACCCTGAATCCCACCAGACACACATATGTGTCAGGGTCAGTGGATCCTCTGGACCACCGCAGGAGATGGTACTAGCCGACACCTGGGACCGGAGTCCAAGTGGAACCTGGTTTTCACCAGAGCTCGCCGCAAAGCGGGATGGACTTGATTAGGCAGGATACCACCAGGTCGTTCCACAGGTGCAACTAGCTCGCGGTGGCAGCCAAGGTCAAGGTACCTTAGCAGGCTCGTGGTCAAGTCCAAGCAGTAGGTCAGGGCAGGCGGCAGAGATGCAAAGTCAAGTCCAAATCCGGGGTTAGCAATGGGAGGTCCAGGCAGGAGGGAACGGGAGGCAGGCACACAGGACACAGGAACACAGCAACATGGAGGGACTCAGGTAACACGGCAACACGTAGGGACTCTGGTAACGCAGGAAACACAGGAACGCAGAAATAGACAGGAACGCATGAATATCGCATAGAATACACACAAAGATCCGGCAGGGAATGATGGGAGCCATTGGGTAAAATACAGAACAGGAAGTGGCCAGCGCCAATCACCTGTGCTCTGGCCATTTAATTCTGGAGGCACTAGGGAGCGGGGCCATGCGCGGGACCTAGTCCGGATAGGAGCGGGAGCCAGGGGAGGTGAGTGCACGGGAGCGGGACCGGGGCAGCGGAGAGGAGCACGGTATGGATCGCGGGGGTGCCCGTGACAGTAACCCCCCCCCCCCTTCTGCCTCCTCATCTTCTTCTTGGTCCCAAGAAACCTCTGAAGGAGAGTCCGATCAAAAATATTCTCTTCAGGCTCCCAGGATCTCTCCTCAGGCCCGAACCCCTTCTAGTCTACAAGGAAGAACCGCTTACCCCTCACGAATTTCATATCCAGAACATCTTTGACTTCATATACATCTGGAGAATCTGCCTCAGGGGCCGGAGGAGGGGATTGCTGGGTGAAGCGGTTCAAGACGACTGGCATCTGGAGGGATGCCCATTGATGGAGGAAGACGTAGCTTGTAGGCCACTTGATTGATGCGCTTGATTACCTCAAAGGGACCAAGGAACCGGGGCCCAAGTTTGAAGCTGGGTATCTTAAGCTGGACGTATCTGGAGGATAGCCATACTTTGTCACCAGGAGAGAAGCAGTAGGAGCTTGACGTTTCTTATCAGCCTGGGTCTTGGTACGGTCTGTAGCTCATAGAAGGGACTGGGGGTCTGGTCCCAAATAGCCTTGAGATCTTGCACCAGATCTTCCACCACAGGGACAACAGAGGGAGTAGACAGCGGGAGAGGAGGGCGAGGAATCCGTCCATAGACCACAAAGAACGGAGCCGAACCAGTAGATCCCGAGTCTAGGGAATAATAAGAGAACTCAGCCCAAGGTAGAAGGTCAGTCTAGTTGTCTTGACGGGCTGAGACGAGGTGGCGCAGGTAGCAGCCCAAAGTGTGGTTCACCCTCTCTACTTGACCATTCGACTGAGGGTGGTAAGCAGAAGAAAAGTCAAGGATGACCTGCAGCTGGTTAGGTAAAGAACGCTAGAACTTAGACACAAACTGGACTCCTCGATCAGACACAATGGGGGTCATTTACTAAGGAACCGATTCGCGTTTTCCCGACGTGTTGCCCGAATATGTCCGATTTGCGGCGATTTCCCCTAAATTGCCCCAGGATTTTGTTGCGCGCGATCGGATTGTGGCGCATCGGCGCTGGCATGCACACGACGGAAATCGGGGGGCGTGGCCGAACTAAAACCCGACGGATTCGGAAAAACCGCCGCATTTAAAACAAAAAATCTGTCGTGGAGCTTGCACTTACCTTCACTCAGCCCGGCCCGGTGAACTCCAGCGCGTTCCGATGCTTTTCAGCGCAGCAGCGCCACCTGGTGGACGGCGGAGGAACTACCTTAATGAATCCCGGCCGGACCCGAATCCAGTGCAGAGAACGCGCCGCTGGATCGCGAATGGACCGGGTAAGTAAATCTGCCCCAATGTGAAGCGGAAGGCCATGCAGCCGGAAGATATGTTTGAAGAACAAACTGGCAAGCTGTGGTGAAGACGGAAGACCTGGAAGAAGAACAAAATGGGATATTTTTGGAAAGCGGTCCGTCACCACCCAGATGACAGTATTGCCCGAGGAGACAGGCAGATCGGTAACAAAGTCCATTGCCACGTGGGACCACGGGCGACTGGGTATTGGCAACGGGAGTAACAGTCCAGCTGGTTTGAGGCTTTATTGCGGGCAAAGGAGGAGCAGGATCCCACAAACTCCCGAACATCTTTGACCAGGTCTGGCCACCAGTAGTAGCGGGAGATGAGGGCCACGAAGCATTGCACCCCAGGGTGCCCAGCCAGACGAGAAGAATGTCCCCAAGACAGAATCCTCTTCCGGAGAGCAGGTCTAACATACGTCTTGCCAGGAGGTAGCTGCCGAAGGTCCACCGGTGCTGCAACAACAAGCTGGTCAGGAGAAATTATGTGCCGAGGAGCTGGTTCATCTCCAACAACATCCGAAGAACGGGACAGAGCATCAGCCTTGACATTCTTGTCTGCCGGACGAAAATGAATCAGCAGGTCAAAGCGGGAGAAGAACAATGACCACCGGGCTTGCCTGGGATTCAGGCGCTGGGCTGTCTGGAGGTACAGTAAATTCTTATGGTCAGTGTACACACAAACGGGATGGAGAGCTCCCTCCAAAAGATACCGCCATTCTTCAAGAGCAAGTTTGATGGCCAACAGTTCTCTGTCTCCAATTGAATAATGTCTCTCAGCTGGGGAAAAAGTCTTGGAAAAGAAACTGCATGTCAAAGTTCGGCCCTTGGGCCCTTTTTGAGTGAGCACCGCTCCTGCTCCTACGGAGGATGCGTCCACCTCCAGAAGAAAGGGTTTGTTCGTATCTGGCCTAGTGAGCACGGGAGCAATGGCAAAAGCGGACTTCAACTTGGAGAAGGCCATTTCAGCAGCCGGAGACCAGGCACGTGGATTGGCACCCTTCTTGGTGAGCGCCACGATGGGAGATACCAGGGTGGAGAAATGGGGAATAAACTGCCGGGAATTGTTCGCAAACCCCAGGAATCTCTGTATGGCTCGGAGACCCTCTGGACGTGGAAGAACTGCAGACAGTTTCGCGGGGTCCATCGGGAGGCCTCTGTTGGAAATTATGTAACCGAGGAATGGAAGGCAGTGCTGGTGAAACAGGCATTTTTCTAACTTGGCATAGAGGTGATTGGCACGAAGTCGACCTAGTGACCAAAAAGTCTTGTCCCAGAGAGGTGCCACCCATGCCAGGGCCTTCCCGGACAGAAGACTGATAATAAACGCTAACTTGGACCGCTCAGAGAAAAACTGTGAAGGCATAAATTCAATATGCAGCCTCTGCACAGTTTGGGATCCCCGTCAAATGGAAGGGGGCCAGCCAGCCCCCTTTAGTATATAGCCAGCTAGTCCCCTTAAGTATATAGCCAGCCAGTCCCCTGTAGTATATAGCCAACCCCCTTTAGTGTACAGCCAGCCAGCCCCCTCTATTATATAGCCAGCCCGCTCTAGTATATAGCCAGCCAGCCCCCTCTAGTATATAGCCAGCTCAGTGTAGTATATAACCAGCCCATTATAGTATGTAGCCAGCCAGCCCCCAGTTTGCCCAGTACAAAAAAAAGTACATACTCACCTTCTGGTGGTGTTTTTCAGCACATTCATTCTGTTGCAAAACTCGGCTTATACACGAGTATTTCCGGTAGATAGATACAGAAAAATCAGGATATATAAATGGTTAGATAGACAGAATATGGGAGATAACTAGATAGATAGATGATAGATATGTAGACAGGAGATGGATGATAAGCAACGTCACCCGGACAATTAACCAAGAGGTATTAACCCTTTCACTGCCAGGCATTTTGACAATGACGTAAGCCGACACCTGGGAGTGGAGTCTAAGTGGTATCCAGTTTTCATTAGAGCCCGCTGCAAAGACGGTAGGACTTGTTGTGGCGTGGTACCACCAGGTCGGAACCACAGGCGCAACTTTGTCCGAGGTGGCGGCCAAGGCATAATACAGAGTCGTAAAGCAGAATCGTAGTTGGGGACAGGCAGAAGCTCAGGACAGGCAGCATGGGATCAGAGTCAGGAGCAGGGCAAAAGGTCAAGGGAGGCAGCAGAATAGCGAAGTCAGGAATGGAAACAGGGTCACAAAAAAAATCTAAATATAGGCAGGGAGCATACAGGAAAGCTTTCTCTAGGGCATAAGGCACAAAGATCTGGCAGTGGACACAGGAAGGGGCTGGGAATTTAACAGAATGGGCAGCTGGCTAGCGCCAATTATCGGTGCGCTGGTCCTTTTAATCTCAGAATGTTGGCGCAAGCGCCCTAGGAGGCTAGTACGTGCGCACTGGAGCGAGGAGATCGCCGATTGAATGTGGACAGGTGAGTGAGGCTGCAGCAGGGAAGAGGGGACACAGAGAGGCACACAGGGGTGCGCCTGTGACCATGGAGAGAGGCCTCAGGCTTCACCTCTTCCTGATCTGAAGGAACCTTTGTAGGAGAGTACAGTCCAAGATGTTATCCTCTGGCTTCTAGGATCTCTCCTCTTTCCCAAAACCCTTTCAGTCAAGAAGGAAGAACTGCTTCCCTCTCACCACCTTGATATCCAGAACGTCCTTAACCTACAAGACATTGGGGGAGTCAGCCTCAGGAGTAGGAGGAAGCACTTGCTGGGAGAAGCGGTTTAGGATGACTGGCTTCATAAGAGAGACATGGAAGGAGTTTGGGATGCGCATAGTGGGAGGACGGCAGAGCTTATACGCCACAGGATTAATGTTTCAGCACCTCAAATGGACCCAGTAAACGTGGACACAGTTTGTAGCTGGAACGTAACTAGAAGACAGCCATACTTTGTCACCTAGGGAGAAGACTTGGGGAGACCTGCGCTTCTTGTCAGCCTGGGTTTTGAGACTGACGTGTTTGCTACCAGGTGGATCTGCACAGAGAACGCCAGAACTGGGGAACAAACTGGACCCCTTGGCCTGATACAATATGTAGAGGGAGTTCATGAAGCCGGAAGATGTGGATGAACAAGCTGGCAAGGGTGAGGGAAATGCCCAGCCACACGAGAGCAATGTCCCCAAGTCAGTATCCTCTTCCGAAGAGCTGGTCGAACATAGGTCTTGCCAGGAGGAAGCTGAAGGAGGTCCAAAGGAGCAGCAACAACCAGTCATTCTGGAGGAACAATATATCAAGGAGCCAGTTCTTCCCCAACAAAATCAGAGGCACAAGAGAGGGAATTAAGGAGTTGAACCGAGAAAAGAAGCGGGACCAGCGAGCCTGTCGAGGATTGAGACGCTGAGCAGTCTGGAGATACAGGAGATTCTTGTGGTCGGTGTATACATAGACTGGATGACGAGCTTCTTCCAGAAGATAACGCCATTCCTCTAAAACTAGCTTTATGGCCAAAAGTTCTTGATCACCTATGGAAAAATTCCTCTGTGCGGCTGAGAAGGTCTTAGAGAAGAAGCCACAGGTGAGGTTTCAACATTTGGGCCCTTTCTGGGTGAGAATGGCTCCAGCACCAACCAAATTTCTGTGATCAGAGGCAGTGGGTAGCAGTTTTTCACCGTAATTTTATTTAGATCGAGACATTGAACGAGGGAACCATCCTTCTTGGCTACAAAACAGAATCCAGCACTAGCAGGAGAAGAAGACTTGCGATAATTCCCTTCTGCAAATTTTACTCGATGTAGGCCGACATAGCCGCACAAGACCCAGCAGATGCTTGGAGAACTCTGCAGAAGACATTGGGGACATCGGATGGAGAGCCATGAGACATCGAGAGTGGCACTCCGGTCCTCAATGAAGAATATCCCCAGTCTGCCAGTTGAGTAATGGAGCGTGTTGCTGCAGGAGGCCCAAAAGCAAAAAAGAGGCCCAAAAGAGGACGTAGACCAGGGAAGTACATAAAATGACCTCTCCTTGTGCAACGCCCCAATTTGAATAGATAAAGCCTCTGTGCGGTATTGGACCGAGTAGCAGAGGATCTGCCCACTGACTGAACAAATGACCAGTGGCTTCTCTAGATGAATCACGGGAATATGATGCTTGGAGATTAGGGCAGCATCCACAAAGTTTCCCGCGGAGCCAGAGTCCAGAAAGGTAGAAGCTTGAACCGGGCTACTTGTTCCAAAGCTGAGAGAACTGTAACATTCAGGCGTGGATAAGCTTGGGGACGGCAACGATCGGATGCTGAGCGTTAACAGGTTAAACTAGAGACCCTGGGGGAGGGCAACTACACTTGTGCAGGGCAAATAGACAGCGTAGATAGAGAGCTGGGAAGAGTCATAGTCCATGGGGGAGAAAGGGAGGCTGGAATGAGATTGGGGAATAAGAACAAAAAGAATAGGGATAGGGAAAACCATATAAAGTGTATGTACACAAATGCCAGAAGCCTCACAAACAAAATGGAGGAACTGGAACTCTTGATGTTGGAGTGGAAGTATGATATAGTGGGTATCAGCGAGACATGGCTGGACAGTAGCTATGACTGGGCTGTTACTATAGATGGTTATAGTCTTTTTAGAAAGGATCTTATAAATAAAAAAGGGGGAGGGGTTTGTTTATATTTGAATTCTTGCCTCAAGCCTGTCGTGCGAGATGACATCGGTGACGCAAATGCAAATGTGGAGTCCCTATGGGTGGAGATAAGGGGAGGGAAAAAGAATAATAAAATATTACTAGGGGTCTGTTATAACGCTCCAAATATAATGGAGGCAGCAGAGGAAATGCTGATAAGTGAAATGGATGCGGCTTCAAAGCATGGTGAAGTACTTATCATGGGGGACTTTAATTACCCAGATATTGACTGGGGGGCAGAAACCTGCAGGTCCTTCAAAGGTGGCAGGTTCTTATCAACAACAAAAGACAATTACCTGTCGCAACTAGTCCTGGAGCCAACAAGAGGGGGGCACTGCTGGACCTTATCCTTACCAACAGACCTGATAGAGCAGTGATGGCGAACCTTTGGCACTGGTGCCAGAGGTGGCACTCAGAGCCCTTTCTGTGGGCACTCAGGCCATCAGCCCAGGCCAGAGTTCACCAAACAGGACGAAATGCATTAAATCTTCCTGCAGTCCTAGGCAACTTATGAGATGCTGCGCTCAGCACGATTTTACAGCGACACTTCATTGACTGTTTGGAACTGCTTGAAAAGTGAGAAGGTGTTAAAAGAAGTGCATTATCTTTGGAGGTCCTCCTGCTGGACCCATCATTCTTCCTAAACAGAGAGACCCTGGAGAGAAGTCTGAATTTGCCCACCTTCTTTCAACTGAATTGGTGGCATCAGGCGGCCGATACAATTAAAGAAGTGGAAGAACAGGTAGCAATAAGTTACTGCTTAAAATGGCACATTGGCACATCAGGGTAAATAAGTAGGTTTTGGATGTAGTTTGGGCACTCGGTCTCTAAAAGGTTCGCCATCACTGTGATAGAGTATCAAAACTACAGGTTGGGGGGAACCTGGGCGTTATATACTATGATAATTTTAAAAAAAATTCTAATCACCCCCCTTTCCCTAGAACTGATATAAATAAACAGTAAAAATCATTAACACATGATCACCATGTTCGTAAATGTCTGATCTATCAAAATATAATAAAGTTTTTTTCACTTCGCAGTAACAGAAAATAGCGCCCAAAGTCGAAATTGGCACTTTTTGCCATTTTGAAAAATATAAAAAATTCCATAAAAAGTGATCAAAAGGTCTTACAGTCCTAAATGTGGTAGACTTGAAAATATCATCAAAAGTCCACAAAATGACACCACGCACAGCTCCGTACACTAAAGTAGGAAAAAGTTATTAGCGCCAGAACACAACAAAATAAAACAACATTTTTTGTACAGGAGGTTTTAATTTTTGTAAATGTATGAAAACATTTTAAAACCTATACAAATTTAGTATCCCCGTGATACTGACCCAAAAAATAAAGCAGTCATTTGGGGCGGACAGTGAAAGTCGTAAAATCTAAGCCCACAAGAAAACGACGCAAATGCTACTGATGTTAGACTCCTATAATGTACAGCTGGGTCCTGCCTTCTGATCATTCAGCACATGTGTGCTG
The DNA here is from genome assembly GCA_019512145.1 of Engystomops pustulosus. NCBI lineage: Eukaryota > Metazoa > Chordata > Amphibia > Anura > Leptodactylidae > Engystomops > Engystomops pustulosus. The sequence continues at coordinate 159,453,974 of CM033643.1, forward strand.
AGACTTTCCTTGTCCAGCCAAAGCCAGCTGCATGCACGGGAAGTTTCTGCGGAATGATTAGGCGGGACCCAGCTGTATAAAGAGCATTGGGGTGTGCATAAATTATCAGCCCTTGAGCTCTTTTCAATCACCTGCAGACGACGGGTCATTAAGAGGTCATTAAGGGGTTACGAACATTTTTCATCCTCTTAATAAATGGAACAGTCTTACAAGGATACGTGGATGACTTGCTGTTCTTGGAATTGGATTTTTTTGATTGTCTTGCTTGAAGTAGATACTCAGCTGCATGGTACCTCTCCACCAAATTAACCAGTTGCTCTGCATCCTTAGAATCTCCCAACCCAATGCTGAATTTGGGCTTGACTGCTCAGGCTGTAGCCACTTCCTTACAAGCTGAAACTGAGAATGTAGAATTGCCAAGGAAGGCACCCCCAGACACAAGTAACTTACTAACCTGAGATAAACATTTTCTTAACCCGAAATCCCATTATTACAGAGAACAGTCATAACAAGTTAAGAGATAGGAATGCAGGCAAGAGCTCATTCTGGGTGCTGCAGATCAGGAGCTACACATTGTGGGCACTCGGGCTCCGCTTGGTCAGAATTATAATGGTCGATGGAGCGTCTTAGTTGTCTGCAACAAGGATGCCTTTGAGGTCGCGGGGGCGGTCATCTGGCAGCCTCCGCCTGGAAAGTTGGCCATTCTGGTAGGGTAACTGGAGGGAGACCAAGGGATTCAGTAAAAGCAGACAGGTCACCAGGGTGTCGCAGAATGTGCAACCAGCCACTGTGGCGCACTTGAAGTCTAAACGGGAATCCCCAGGAGTACTGGAGATCTTTTTGTTTAAGAGTTTCCAGTAAAGGACGCAGCACTTTGAGCTTCAACAGGGTCTGTCTGGAGAGGTCCGGAAGGAGTTGCTCTCGGTGGCCTTGGAAGCTTACGTCTCCTATATTTCTGGCACTTTTCATGATTGCCTCTTTGGTCTGGAACCGGTGTACTCTCGTATTATATCCCGTGACCTAATCAGGTCTGAGGGTTTAGGGCCTAGGGACCGATGAGCATGGTCAAGTTCCAGAGGGGTGTCGGCAGGAACATACAGGACCATATTGAAGAGCTCCTACAGTGTCGAATGGCAGGGGTCTCAATAGACTCAGGTAAACCCCGAACTCTGTTGTTCCTTCTGCCCCTGTTTTCTAGATCATCCACATGGTCAGATAGAGATGGTAACTGGGAGGAGTGAGAGGCCAATTGTGTGGAATAAATGGCCAGCTGTTCTCGAACAGAATGTTGAGAAGTCTCTTTGTCTCTGAGTGCAGACATTTCGGATCGATAAGATTGTTCCAATCTGGAGATATAGGATTCCATATCTTCCCTGGTAGGGATGGTTCGTCTATGTGCTTGCAATGTTCTTAGATCAGATAACACCTCTCTATCCAAAGAGGGTTTAGCAGCTGTGAGGTACACTCTGTGTGATGAAGGGCGGGGCCAGTCTTGCTGTGAGTGACCAGGCATTTTCTGGCGTACTGCCCACACTGGCGCATGAGGGTCCAACCCCTGGGAAGTTGGTGACCAGAACTCCTGGGAGAGCTCATCCACTAGGGGTGATGCAGAGCCCTGAGAGGAGCCCCAATGAGGGGATGCGGCCAGTGAACGGCTAGGTGAAGCCGGAGGTGCCGTTGCCTGTGAAGGGCCTGGGCTTGCTGAGCCCCAGGCAGATAATGTATGAAAGGTGGAAGTAGAATGTTGGGACTCCCCCATCTGGGGTATCATGGTGTCCTTTCCTAGCTACGGCTGTGGGCCACCTCCCAACCTGCCCTGCTGCAGAAACTTGGCTGTGGGGGCAACACAGCTCACTCAACCCTGTGAGTCTTGGTGTGAACAGGGGCTCAATGCTGGCCTCATAGATTCTGGCATGCCCAGGGTCAGTAGCTGTCCCAGAGGCTGTATGTACCAACAACCAGGGCTGATTGACAATATACACGGGGAAAATCAAAAAGTATTTCGGGACCACATGGATCTGCTGCTTGAGAATGAGTCGTCCTCTACTCTGGGCAGACGTAAGTTCCCCGGCCGTCTTCCATCACAGAGCACTCCTAAACTAGCATTGATCCCAGCCATCCAACTGTTTTTTGATAGTATGGTACGAGACATCGGACAATTACAGACCATTCACATTCGGTTTCACAATCTTTTCAGGGGCGAACGAAGAGCTATCACTAGACTCAAGAATAACGACTGCTTTCTAATCAAGGATGCAGACAAAGGGGGAAATGTTGCATTATGGCCTACCGATTAATATATTGTAGAGGCTAAACGCCAATTGTCCAACAAGAAATACTACACACCAGTACCCACGAACCCCACCACCATCTTTAAATCCAAACTGGATAGATTATTGAGCTCTGCATTGCAGTACGGTATTGTTACCAAAAAGGAACATACATACCTCACTACCAAAACTCCAGTTGTACCCACCTTCTACATAGTACCCAAAATTCATAAGTCCACCGATTGTCCACCCGGTAGACCAATAGTAGCAGATATTGGCGGCTTATCAGAAAAAAACATGCATTTATGTCGATTTTTACTTACAGCCCCTTGTTCTTGCGCTTCCCTCTTGCGCTTGGCATACCGGCGGTCGAATATTTTCTGAATGAGAATTCTACTGGAGATCGAAAACACAATTCCTCTCTCCTGGACCTGCTTGGATTTGTGCTGCAGCACAACTAACTCACTTTTGACTGTACATTTTATAGGCAAGTATCCGGTACAGCTATGGGGGCTAGACGTGCACCCTCCTACGCTAATCTCTTTTTGGGTTGGTGGGAGAGGGAGCGTGTCTACCCCCATGCCCTCTATCAGAAACACGCGAGGGGTTGGTTTAGTTATATATCGACGACATTCTAATCTTTTGGTCCGGCCCCTCCGCAGTATGCCAAAGTTTCATCCAGGAACTCAATAATAATTCAGTGGAATTCTTGGATCTTAAAATCTCACTCAAGAATAACCGACTGGTGACGTCCTTGTTTCGCTAGAAGACAGCCACAAACAGCTTACTCAATTATGACAGTTTTCACCCATCCCACACATGACAGGGTATTCCAGTTGGACTATTTTTGCGATTAAAATGTATTTTCACCTTTGAAATAAATTTCAGAGAACATGCTCTGGACCTGTCACAAAGGTTCAAAAATAGGGGTTACCCTAAAAAAATCTATTACACGGGGCTATGTCAGGGCACGAGACTCGGACCGAAAAGAACTGCTGACCCCCAAACACAAATAAAACTCTGAACATCCAAGACTGGTCACTACTTACTGTGACCAGTGGACCAAGGTCCGCTCATTACTTAACATGAATTGGAAAATCTTATAAAGTGATGAACGTCTAAGGCCCTTCATTCCTGCAAAACCCCCGCTCACAGCTCGGCGAACTAGGAATCTGAAAGATATCCTCACGCGCAGCCATTTTGAAAGACCGGTACGCCATATAGGATGGGGTGAAAGAGTGAAGGGATCTTTCCCTTGTAGGTCTTATTCAGTCTTATTGCAGGGCTGGTTCTAGACAAAGTGGGGCTCTGGGCAAAACTAAAAGTGGGGCCCCAAAATAAAACTATTTTATGACCAGTCACAGTCAGCAAGAGGATCCTTTAGTATGACAAAACAAACTGTAATATGGGAGAATTTTATAGGAGATACATTGATGATGGGATTGATGGGCAGCACCCTGGCTCGGTGGTTAGCACTACAGCCTTGCAGCGCTGGTCAACATCTGCAAAGAGTTTTTATGTTCTCTCTGTGTTTGCGTGGGTTTCATCAGGGTCCTCCAGTTTCCTCCCACATTCCAAAAAATTACTGGTAGGTTAAATAGATTGTGAGCCCCATGGGTACAGAGACTGATCTGGCAAGCTCTGTGCAGCGCTGCGTAATCTGTGTGCGCTATATAAATAAAGAATTATTAATTATAATTATTATGATAGAAGATAAATATGAAAGATTATAGAGATTTCTAGACGCAGAATATAAAGTAGATGATATGAGAGATAAATACAGTAGAAGAGAAATTGAAGATTGACAAATAGAGAAAAAGCAAGGTATATAAATGGTCAGATTATATGAGGTAGATAACTAGACAGATAGATATGTAGACAGGAGTTAGAGGATCAGCATCTTCACCTGGGAATTCAACCAAGGGGTATTAACCCTTTCACCGCCAGGCATGTCTGGATATTTTGTCGCGTTATTGACCAGAGCAATTTTTACCATTTAGACGTTTAAAAATAAAATCAAAATTACAGCAAAAAGAATTGAAGTAAACTCAACAAACCACATATTTTCTGTAAGGAGACACTTGCCCCATTTTCAAAATTGCATTAAAGAGTTTATAGACATAGACGCCTTCATGCAATTTTGATTCAAACTGAAACATTTTATAAAAAATACTTTAAATTTGACTTTGATGGCAAAAAATGTGCTCCAAACAGAAAATATTTACCTTCACGTCTCCTAAATGTAATAAATGAACATGTGTAGAGTTCACAAATGTCCCATATTGATATGTTCACATAAATAAATCCACATAATATCACTAAAACTGTAATAACTAGATATCTGCTTATGAAATAAAAGGCAATAAGAGAGAAAGTGTGCTCTTAGATAGTTCTGCATAGAGAAGGGTTAAAAACATAAATATTAGTTGATATAATTCCTTCTCAGAATGTAGTAACATATAAAGTGACTATTTACATTATCTGTGAGGTGCAGCAGCTCCTGTGTGCAGTGATTTCTCCCTGTAGCCTGATGGCTAAGAATCTGGAGGGGGTTACACTTCGGAGAGCTATATCTCTGGCTCTGTGACATATAGAACCTCACTTCTTTTTGCCTATGAAAGAAGAGAATCTCTTCTTTTATATGAATCTAAATGTCAGGAAAACGGAATATGAACTGTTAAACTGCCGTCGGGAGTGATTTTCATATATACAAATGTCACCTGATATTCTCACTTTAAACCTGAATATCTCTGGAATAAAAAATTCAACAAGAAACAAAATTCAAGATGCAATTGCCCACTTTGCCTACCCATAGCGCCGGCCCTGCCAGTAGGGTTTGCAGGAAGAGGCATGCTTAAATAGGTTTCCTGGAAATGGCCAGCACCAATTAGTGATGCACAGGCCCTTTAAATCCTTGAGTGCCGTTGCGCCCTAGGAGGTGGGAGCGCGCGGCCGGATGTCGGAGCAGGAGTGTGGATGGGTAACGTATTGAGGGGAGCAGGGGTCCGCAGGGAGGCACGGGCGCCCTGCGACCCACCCCGTGGTCCACGGGGGCTCCTGCACACTGAGGGGCACAGGTGCATCTGCAACCCGGAACGAGGGTCGCGGGGGCACCCGTGACAGTTCAGAAGGTAAATGAAAGTGTATATAAACCTTGTATCCTGATAATGTTACCCAGAGGTTCTTAACCGGGGTTCTATCAAACCCTAGGGGTTCGGTGAGTCAGTCTCAGGGGTTCGGCGGAGCCTCTGCCACACACATATTTGATTTATGACTAAAGAAGGGTTTGGTGAATGTGCATATAAAACTGGTGGGTTCGGTACCTCAAGCAAGGTTAAGAACTACTGATCTAACCACATTGTCAGCACAGTGATAGAATCTATAACAGCAATGAAACTGAGTAAAAGGGGTTAGAACAGATCTTTATTGTGTAAACATCACTAGGGGATTGAAATTTGAGAACTTACTTTTGGAGCTAACCCCTTTTAGTACTCACAATGCCACACTAATGGGAAAAAAAATATTTTATAACTTACTAAAAAGCATTATATCCAATAGGGTGAAAGTGGCTGCTGCAAGGCCCTCCTTTTACTTTTGCATCTCAATGCCTGCCCATAAAAGTTACATCTACATGTGGAGTGTCTTCTTGTTTTAGTTACTATACTCTCAAAGGGTTAAAAAGCTCTTTAACCCCTTAACGCTCTGCGCCGTAGCTCTACGGCGCAGAGGTATAAGGAGTGTATGAAGAGGGCTCACGGGCTGAGTCCTCTTCATACAGAGGTGGGGGTTGTTGCATATTGCAGCAAACCCCCACCGCTAATAACCGCGGTCGGTGCTTGCACCGATGGCGGTTATTAACCCTTTCAAAGTCGCCGGCGGCGTTTAAAAGACGGCGGCGTGCGGGCGCTGCCATCTTTATTACAATCGCCGCGCCCCCGAACGTCATCGGGGGGCGGCGATCGGTTGCCATGGTAGCCTCGGGTCTTCGTTTGACCCGAGACTATCTGGAACTGCAGATTCGTTACAATGAGCCACTGGCTCATTGTAATGAATGTGCTGCAAAAATGCCATATATTGCAATACAGAAGTATTGCAGTATATGGTAGGAGCGATCTGGGTTAATGTACCCTAGATGGTCTAAAAAATAGTGAAAAGAAAAAAAAAAGTTGAAAAAAAATAAAAAAATATAATAAATATAAAAAATTCAAATCACGCCCTTCCCTAGAACGGATATAAAACATAATAAAACAGTAAAAAATCACAAACATATTAGGTATCGCCACGTCCCCCAAAATTGGCCCAATCTATCAAAATATAAAAACGGTTACGGGCGGCGGTGACCTCCGAGGCGGGAAATGGCGCCCAAATGTCCGAAATGCGACTTTTACACCTTTTTACATAACATAAAAAATGAAATAAAAAATGATCAAGATGTCGCACAGACATCAAAATGGTAGCAATGAAAATGTCGCCTCATTTCGTAAAAAATTACCCCTCACACATCTCCGTGCGCCAAAGTATGAAAAAGTTATTAGCGTCAGAAGATGGCAAAAATTTTTTTTTCTTTTTTGTACACATTTGTTTAATTTTTGAAAATGTATTAAAACACAATAAAACCTATATAAATTTGGTATTACCGCGATCGCACCGAACCAAAGAATAAAGTAGGCGTGTTATTTGGAGCGAAGAGTGAAAGTCGTAAAAACTGAGCCCACAAGAACGCGACACATGTGCGTTTTTTTTTTAAATGTATCCACATTTGGAATTTTTTTTCAGCTTCGCAGTACACGGCATGTTAAAATAAATAACATTACGGGAAAGTAAAATTTGTTACGCACAAAATAAGCCCTCACACAGGTCTGTACACGTAAAAATGAAAAAGTTATGGATTTTTGAAGTTGGAGAGCAAGAAATGAGCCGAAAAACCCTGCGTCCTTAAGGGGTTAAGCGGGGTTAGAGTTAGCAGGCACACACCGCCCAGTAAGGGTGCTCTCACACAATTGCGCTTTGACTCCGTTTTGAAACGGAATAAAAGCGATCGCATATGTGTCGCTGTGCAAGTGATCAGCCTCCGGGGTCTTGTATTGTCTAAATGCAAGACACCTGGGCCTGGTTACCGATCACATGCGTTCACGTTCCCATAGAAACGCATATGCGATTGGCCGCAGCACACCCACAGGCACTTTTATTCAGTTTCGAAACTGAGTCAAAGTGTAAAAGGGTGCTTAGCTTATTTTTTTGTGTCTAGTGGTGGTACATTTCCATTAATCTGCATATCTACATAGTACTATAAATTAATTGCATTGCTCAATACTGAGCAAAGGGTCTGAATACTTATGACCATGTGATATTTTAGTTTTTCTTGTTTATTACATTAGCAGTAATTTATACATATCTGTTTTCTTCTTGTCAAGATGGGGTGTACAGTGTACAATAATGAGCAAAAAAAAGAACTTTTTTGATCTTATCAATTAGCTGCAATGAAACAGAGTGAAAAATTGGGTAAAAGGGGCCTCAATACTTTCTGTACCCATATTGTATATTCACTATAATGGTCATTCTTCTTCATTCTTTTTGTTAGGGCCAGTTACCATTTGACTTTTTGCTTCCGTTTAAAAACTATTGAATCATTTTTTATTGCAATGGACTTACAATGGTGTCCATTAGTATCCCTTTATTTTATTAGAACTTCCATTATTTGAGTGGATAATAGGAATAAAATATTTCAAAACAGAAACTAACTAATACTAATGGAAAGCAAAATATCAGATTTTTTAAATGGATCCATTTAAAGTATCCATAAAAAAAAATTATACTTTGCTATTATGGTTACCGTATTTTTCGGCCTATAAGGAGCACCAAAAATCCTTTAATTTTCTCAGAGTCAAAGGTGCGCCTTATAGGCCAGTGCGCCTTATATATGAACTTATACAGAAATGTACTACAGACAAGATGTACTGTACATTTACCAGTGTTTAATAGCTCCATCCCCAGAAATTTCCTGCACCTTCTCACACAGTATACAGGGTCCCTAGCTCCTGAAGTGCCCTGGCACCACAACTAACATTGTGCCCATCCTGCCCTCCCCTAGCACGGAGAGACCGGAGCTGCCATAGTGCCGACCACCAGGCAATCATCATCATCATCATCATCAGTAAGAAATTCCCCCTACCTGCCAGCCCTGTAACAGGGGAAAGAGAAGGAGCCACAGGGAACCCCACAGGAATAACACCCTGGCTGAGGAGGGAAGGAGAAGGGGCAGAGGGAGACAGCGTAACCCCTGCTGCATCACCCCTTCTGCATCACCCTGCATTAACCCCCAGATCGGAGCTCTCTGACACCCTGAAGACAAGTTTCCTGGGAAGTGTAGCTGGCTTCAACTGTGCACAGGTCTGCCACCTGCTGGTCATTTTTAGGTACTGCATGTGATCCTGCGCCTTATACTCCAGTGCGCCTTATATATGAACCTAGATGTCTTAGCAGGCATTTATTAGAGGTGCGCCTTATAGGCCGAAAAATACGGTATTGCTCTGTCCAGACATTTGTTAAAATTGCAATACATTAAAAAAAAAAGAGATATAAGGCGAAGCACACTTAGAAACTTGCCCTTAGTCACATAATCCATATATTAGTGATGGGTTGTTCATAACCGAGCTGGAACAGAGATCTGGCTTTTCAGTGAACCGTTTCCTTCAGATTACACTAAAGAGGTGATAGGACATGTGACCTTTATATGGGCCTATCCTCCTCCACATGACCTGTCCCTCTCTCTATTTCTTATACAATCACCCTAAACTAATCGGCTGTTGGCTGATAACTGATGGCTCATTTAACCCGCCCATGAACAGAGACTTCTTATATTATATTTAAAGGAAATCTAGCATCAGGAATACACTAATTGAAGCATTATTGATGGTAGCTTCCTTTCTGTCTGGTAAACAGCACACTGCCTTTACCTAACCTTTTCCTCTTGACTAAAAACACTGTGGCACATTTACTAAGGGTCCGAACGCCGCATTTTCGTCGGGTTTCACAATTCTTTTCTGTTTTGCCCAGAATTGCCCCGGGTTTTCGGTGCACGCGAATGGATTGTGTCGCAACGGCGCCGGCTTGCATGCGACACAAATCAGGGGCCTTGAAGGTCGACCAACCCAACTGATTCGGACAAACCGCGAAATTTACAATTCAAATTGTGCCGCAAGATCAGCACTCACATGCACCGGGAAGAAGGCGATCTCCAGCGGACCTCAGCGGGTGAAGCGACAGATCCAGGAAACTGGACACACGATCACAGTGAATCGCGGCAGACCCGAATACTCGTCAGACAACGGGTAAGTAAATGTGCCCCTTTGTATTTTATGCAGATGAACGTCAAAGGCTACAGGGGTGTGGAGTAGCCTTAACCAAGGGCACTCAGCCAAGCATCTCTACGCCCCTAATAGCCTAGGGGAGTGGTGGCGAACCTATGGCACTGGTGCCGGAGGTGGCACTCAGAGTCCTCTCTATGGGCACCTATGCCGTCACCTGAGCAGAGTTTGCCAGACAGGACTCAAGGCCTTTTGCAGTCCCAGGCAGCCCACGACCCTGAAAGGAAGCTAAAATGATATATCAACACTTCTTCTTCTACTTTCTACTGTATTGGTGTCCTCAGGTGCCTTAATAAGTTACTGCTTAAATTGTTGCATTGGCACTTTGCGAAAAATACATGGGTTTTGGTTGTAGTTTGGGCACTTGGTGTTTAAAAGGTTTGCCATCACTGGCCTAGGGGTAGTTAGGGGTAAAAGATTAGGTAAATGCAGTGTAGGCTTAGTAGACACAACCTCAGTGTATTTCTGATGGTAGGTTTCCTTTAATAGGTAGTCGATTAGGAGCCGGCTCTTTCAGTTAGTGAAGCCTAACAATGCAGCTCACTGAAAAGCTGTCCCGAGTGCCCATCACTGCTCTATAATTAGCGGGAAAGGACGGCTCACAAATGTAACCATGACATACAAGCCATGTATTTCCGAAAGGTAGCGGCTAAATCTTATAACTCTGACGTCACTGAGCCACGTGACGTTCAGGAATCACGTGACTCACTGACGGCGCAGATCCTTCTGCAGAGCACATGCAGCCTCAGTTTTCACTGTGACGGCTGCTGTGTGCTGACAGTAGGAAGCACGGCAGGGGTGATGGGGGTTTACTGAGGTGTAGGGTGCCAGGGGTATGTGTGTAGGGGAGATAGGGGAAGATGGCGGCTGGGGGTATGTGTGTAGGGGGGATAGGGGAAGATGGCGGCTGGGGGTATGTGTGTAGGGGGGATAGGGGAAGATGGCGGCTGGGGGTATGTGTGTGTGGGGGGTGGGGGAAGATGGCGGCTGGGGGTATGTGTGTGTGGGGGGTGGGGGATGATGGCGGCAGGGGGTATGTGTCCCCTGTCGTCTTCCCCAAACCCCCGGCGCTGTGTCCCCTGAGGGTAGTGTCCCACACTACCCTCCGTGCAGCGAGGGACACTGCCCTCCGTGCGGCGGGGGACACTGCCCTCCGTGCGGCGGGGGACACTGCCCTCCGTGCGGCGGGGGACACTGCCCTCCGTGCGGCGAGGGAAACTGCCCTCCGTGCGGCGAGGGACACTGCCCTCCGTGCGGCGGGGGACACTGCCCTCCGTGCGGCGGGGGACACTGCCCTCCGTGCCGCGAGGGACACACCTTTCATTTTTCCCATCCTACAATCTACTTCTATGCCTGGCGGTAATATTGTGTGTGTTTTTGTCTCTCTTTTAGATTCTGTGCCATATGGGATCCTGGAGGCAGCGCGTGACCGCAAAGGGAGAAAAAGTCATCACAGCTACATGGACGTCAGAACAAAAAGTTCTTAAAGAGGACAATCACCATGGTAAACTTGTTTTATTGAACTTCCCACCTATTGGGGCTTTCTTCATGGCACTTTTGCCTGCAGCAAGGGAGTGGTCATGCATTTATGCTAATCTTCTCTTACACTGTGCCATCAGCGGCAGACAGTGTCATGGAAGATACTGAACCCGTGGTGTATGCAGAGTGTGATTTTGCTGTGCTACACAACCACACTGCCTCCTACATGATTGGAAGTTTAGTAAAACATATTTAACATGGTGATAAGTCCTCTTTAATGGAAACCTACCACTGCTCGCATGATGCTAAAAAAACTATTAACTAGCATATGTAAATAGCCCTCCGGTGCTACCCCTACGTCATCTTCGTAAGGGCGATGCTTCAGATGTTTAAATATTCACGCCTCCTTCATTGGAACCGTCCTCCTTCGGGTGCCGAGAGCCGTGACGTCACCAAGCTCTCGGCATCTATCGCCGGCCGGCTGTGCGAGAGTTAGTATCTGCGCATGCGCGATAGGTGCCGAGAGCTTGGTGACGTCACGACTCTCGGCACCTGAAGGAGGACGGGTACAATGAAGGAGGCGTCAATAATTAAACATCGGAAGCCATCGCCCTTCCGAAGATGACGTAGGGGTAGCACCGGAGGGCTATTTACATATGTAAGTTAATAGTTTTTTTAGCAAAACTAAAGTTTGCCGAGCCTAACTAAAGTATGTGCCGGCATCAGTATTATATAGCCTACTGGGTGGTCTGCTTGCATGATTTCATCATGCGAGCAGTGGTAGGTTTCCTTTAAGGTAGATCCAGTGGTAGGTGCATCTAACAAATGTAAGGATAGCCCTTTTTAGGGCCAATCCTTTACTCCCCTCTATCTTTTCTAATCCTTATTAAGGGCAATATGCAAATTTTTTAAAGAGGCTACTTGGGTGTGGAGTAGTTGTAGCAGAGTCTACACGGCGCGGCTACTCCACGCCCTAGTAGCCTCTGTAATCCTCCTACCCAGACATCTTCAGTGCGCAGCTACAAGGAGTTGCACGTAGACGTCCTCAAAGCCGAAGTTCTGCCCATGTGCATAACACAGGCTGCACTATCTCGGCTCTAAAGCCAGAGCTGCGCACTGAAGATAGAGGGGAGTAAAGGATTAGCCCTAAAAGTAGGTAGATTGATAATGGTAGGTTTCCTTTAAAAGGGCTATGTGCTTTGTTATACCCCTGGGGAACAGAGTTCAAGTCTCGGGCCAACATCTGCAAAGAGTTTGTATGTTCTCTCCGTGGTTGCGTGGGTTTCATCCGGGTCCTCAGGTTTCCTCCCAAACTCCAAAACATACTGGTAGGTTGATTAGATTGTGAGCCCCATTGGGGACAGGGACTGATTTGGCAAGATCTGTGCAGCGCTGCGTAATCTGTGTGCGCTATATAATAAAGAATTTATTATTGGCCTCTGAGGCCAGTAGAAGACTGCAGCAGGCCTGGAGCTTGTCCTGCTATTGAGGGAATGTTCTATTGTGCCATATTAGAAAAAATTTGAATAAATGTATATTAAAAAATTAAAAATTTCTTTTATTTTTTTCTCACTTCAGTTTTTGAACATTCTATCCCTCTCTGTACAGCCTAGAACAGTGACAGCTCTGCACTATCCTTCTCTGTACAGCCTAGAATAGTGACAGCTCTGCACTATCCTTCTCTGTACAGCCTAGAATAGTGACTGCTCTGCACTATCCTTCTCTGTACAGCCTAGAATAGTGACTGCTCTGCACTATCCTTCTCTGTACAGCCTAGAATAGTGACTAACTATGCAAAAGTCCCGAATCATGAATTTGACTAGCAGTAGTTTACGCCAGATTAATGAAGAGGTGGAAATATGACATACAAGCCATGTATTTCCGAAACTGTAAAAGCCCCGCCCACATCTGGAGGCAGGAAATGAGGAGGAAAAAAGAAAAGCTCTCTTTGACACTCTTCCGCTGTCTTACACAACCTGGAAATGCAATGATCACGTTGTACGAGACTGGGTGTGCGTGGCCAAGTCACATGATTGTGACGTCAGTGAAGGTCCTTCTAGTGGAGAGGAAGGAAGACGAGGACTTCTATTGCGTTTCATGCTATATTTCCTGGGTTTTTGGGCTAATCGCCAAGAACTGGTGTGTATAGCTGTGCAAAGTCAGCATAAGCCCAGCGCTTCTCCTCCATACTCACTTGGTCTCGGAAATCATTGCTAGACCGGCATAGGAGCAGGTTTCGGGCATGACTAGTGGGTGCATGTTTGACAGGTAAACACACGTGTTTTTGGCTCGGCATGCTGATGGACCTTGGATTGGCCTGACGTGTCTGCGTGCGTTCTAGATTTCCGCTTTCTGACTGGCTTGAGAGGATCCGAGCCTCAGACGCAAATCGGAAGGAGAGGAGTCGACATTATGGCCGGCGGTGGTGGCCTGGGCTGCGAGGGTAGCAGCCAGAGTGACCATCAGTATTGTGAACTGTGCGGCAAAATGGAGAATCTAATGCGTTGTGGACGTTGTCGCAGTTCATTCTACTGCAGTAAAGAGCATCAGAGACAGGACTGGAAGAAGCACAAACTGTTGTGCAAGGGAACAGCTCAAGGGACTGAGTCAAAGGCTGCTGGAGAAGGCGCTGAACCAACAAAGCCTACTCCACCAGCGCAGAACCATTCCAGTGCTAGGTCCACACTACCTAAATCAGGTAACGAAACTCTAGTAAAGCAGACTGAGCCTCAGAAAGCTGAACCTTCTAAAAACAACCTTCCCAGAGGAGCTTCCATGTCCTGTCCAAATTCAAAGCAGCGAGAGGTGGTTGTCGGTGGGGCCACACTGAGGGAGATCAACGAAGAGGACTATACGCAGAAGTCGGGTGAAGCGTGTGGTAATGTCGCCAGTAGGCGAGGAGAAGGTGGACTGGAAAGGCCAAACGGGCACAACAAACCCCTCTTACAAAAGCTGGCTCTGGAATATATCATCCCGTGCATGAACAAGCACGGCATCTGTGTACTGGATGACTTTCTTGGCCAGGAGATTGGTGAAAGGATTGTTGGTGAGGTGAAAGCCTTGCATAGTACGGGGCGCTTTACTGATGGACAGCTAGTAAGCCAGAAGAGTGACTCCTCCAAGGACATCCGCGGGGATCAGATCACCTGGGTGGAGGGCAAGGAGCCAGGATGTAAGGCAATTGGGCACTTGATGAACAATATGGATGACCTTATACGTCATTGTGGTAGCAAGTTGGGCAATTTCAGAATCAATGGAAGAACTAAGGTGGGTGGCATCTACACTTCAAGGCACTTTACAACTTTATTTTAGGCTACTTTTAAATCTGTTTTAGTTTTTCTATTATGTGACGGTAACAGACAAATGTAAGTAATAGACATTTGCAATGTCTGACCCGCCATTTACACCCTTTACGTCAGGTTTATGTGATGTGCAATGTTTCACTAAACAAAATCTGTTTTGTAAATTCTCTTCTCAGGCAGTATATCGTCTTAAAATATGATCCAATAAAAACTGCAAAAAAAATTAAAAATTCTTAACACTTTGAGGACCTAGCTTAAATTTGACCCGGCCTGATTTTTTTTTCAGATCTGCTATGTGTCACTATATCCGATTATAATTTTAACTTGCCAAGGTGATTTTCAGAATAAATATATATATTATTTTTTTTTTTTTTTTTTTTTGTGACCTGTTTCACTTAACCTAAGTGGTATATTTTGGTTGAAATTTTTGCCTTTATTTATGAAAAAATGTAAAATTTAGTGAAACTTTCTAGTGATTTTTCAGAATTTTAACTCTATGCTCTTCACACAGTTAGTCCCAAATATGTTACTAACTAACATTAACCATAAGTCTGCCTTATGTTGACTTTTTTTCACGAAAATTTTAGATTAAATTATTTTAGAGGCCTATTCATATTTAAAGGGATTTTAAAATTTCTATTAGAAACTCACCACAAAGTACCACATTTTTACATTTCACCCCTCAAAATATCCAATACAGCCCTTGTTAAGGTTATGAACCGTTTAAGCAGCGAACATGAAATAAAACAAAATGGTTTATTAAGCCCATTAAATTTACATGTTCATGCAGGGAAAAAAATGAGAAAACACTTTTTTGCAGTTTCTCTCGATTATGGTAATACCCCACATATGGATGTAAACCACTTTATGGGCCAATAAACACATGTAAACGCACAACGGCCGTCTCTCTCAACTTTTTTTGTTACTCACTGCCTCCCCCCCCCACGCACAATGAAGCTGTTTATCTGAGTATGTTTCAATAAACTTCATCTAAGGGATTTGCAAAAATGCACCTAAAACGTCCCAAAAAATAAAACTCAAAAAGAAAAGAAAAAAAATGATCAAAATAATGATATATGTCCAATATCAGTTTGTGGGATTTGGCGTACCCCATGTACTCTGCACAGCACATTATAATTAGTTTAATGGGGGAAAAATCTGATGGCCGGTTCCCTATAATTTTTTATTGGTATTTTATTGTTTACGTTGGATTTCTCTTGTATTGAGCTAGTTTAACCCTAATTTTCTCAAATTTTTTTCTATTAACAGGCAATGGTCGCCTGTTACCCTGGTAAAGGAACAGGCTATGTACGGCATGTTGACAACCCAAATTCCGATGGAAGATGTGTTACTTGCATATATTATTTGAATAAGGACTGGGATGCCAAGGTATTTTAAATATATATTTAGAATGAGATTTTCTGACTAGCATTGTGAAAAAACAACAATGATGTACTGCTGCTCCACTATTCGGTGTGTAGTTGTGGCAGACGTACCTATGTGATCATTCAGTCCAAACAAAGAAAATGTTTCAGCTCTCAGTCGGTGTGGTAAAGATCGTTAGAAATGTATTTGTCCATTTAAAAAAACTGTGTTAGGCTACATTCACACTACTGTATGGAGGACGTATGTACGGCCGATATACGTCCTCCATAGACAGCAACCGTACCGCTCCGTACCCGGGAAAAAGATAGGACCTGTCCTATCTTTTCCAGTAATACGGCGCCGTGCGCCATGTATCTCTTTGGAGAGGGGCGGGGGTGAGCTGCGCTCACCTTCTCCTCTCCCCGTGCACTGCCGTTGCCCACTACGGTACGGTACGGGCGGGCAACGGCAGTGTGAATATAGCCTTATACAGTAACAGGAAAGATAGAAAAATGCAGACTAGCTTTAGCCTACGTGTGTCAATAAGATTATGGTACTCATGGCTTGGTGTGTAATGCCGCCAGCCAGTCTTAAAAGAACCACCTCTTAGGTCATGTGAGTCGATCACAAAGGGTAGCAACTCTTACCTTGCCGTTAAAGGTGATACATACTCATAAGTCCAAATACACACAGAACGTGGTAATGTCAGAAATATGACATCTAATTCAGAGTTTTAGTTGTACATCCAATATGGGCTCTACAGCTGTTGCAACTAAATAAATTACTTAAGACTAATTGCAATTCATATACGGTTTTACTTTAAATTGTTTCTTGGTGGTAAAAGAAGATAAATACTTACTGGGAAGCGCATATCTGTAACATTTGCAGACATTGGGGCTCATTTACTAAGGGTCCCATGGACCGCACTTTCGTCGGACATCCCGACAATTTCCGTTTTGCGCTACTGGGACAGGGATTTAAAAGGGGATTTTGGTGCAATCATGCCGCCTTTCATACTACACAAATTGGGGGTTGGGCCATCGGACGATCCAACGGATTCGAACAAACCACAGGATTTAACTTTAAAATTGTGTCGCAAGCCAAGCACTTACATGCATCGGGAGGAAGATGGTCAACTCCGGCAGACCTGAGCGGGGGAGCAACACATGCAGGATATCGGGCGCACGATCTTCTTGAATTGCGCCAGACTGCCTGATCATCGAACACTCCGGACCTCGTTAACTCAAGCGGCCGGGTAAGTGAATGATAGGCCTATTTGTGTTGCCACATCTTGCAGGTTGTGGTAGATATTCAGCAATCCACTAGAGTCCAGTGAGTGAGTGAGGGTATAGCCAAGAAACAAGTAAATGATTTTATTTTATTATTTTGTTTTAAATTATAATACTATCTGTAAGAAAGTAAGAAAAAAATTAGATAAATGCAATCACGCTTGCAGGCACCAACACAGAGATATAGTTTTCTTTTTTTTTTTTTTTAAACAGTTTTATGGATTTTGAAGAAGGTGGAAGGAAAAGTTTGACCAATACAATAATAAACTAATATACTGACATACAATAAAATGTTGCCCTTTGGGCACCAAATGCCTCCCCTTCATAGGACAACAATATATTGACCAGAATATTGTAGTAGTGATAATAGCATGTAACCTATAATACGACTTACTGGCATAGATTAATTTCTAGGTCTAATTTAACGGGAGAGTAGTGTAATAAATTATTATATAAAATAAATGCTAGATCTTGTGAAAATATGAGGAACACCTAGTAGAGACATATGTCAGAGTTAAGATAACCTCTTAAGGAAAAGAAAACGGGAATAATAAATAAATAAAACAGACAACAACAAGACTGAGTACTGACATTTGTCTACAGGTCGTATATTGTATTTGAGTCCTTTCTACGAGCTACGATAGTACGCCCAGAGATTAATCTCAAATGAGTGCGTGTATGTATCAGATTCCCATTGGGTAGTGAAAAGTTATGGTAAGTTGTTTATTTGTAAAGAGATGCCTTCTCATAGGAACATTGTTGTAGTTATTATTTGAGTATACTCTCTTTAGAGATGGACTCTTAGTTCTTTCCATATCTTGTATTGCCAACTTTGTGGACATAAGAATGTGTGCTAATAGATTTACGGGATTTTAGTGGGCTGATACACTATACCATGTTCATTAATAGTAGTGGCTGTTGTAGCTGGGGAGGAATGAGAGGTGTGTAGATACCTCAAAAATATTGATTTTAGGTTATATGCTTTGTTCTAAGACATAATGGGGTTTGTTGATTTTAGGACATGACCAAAAACTGTGATAAGTAGAAGTACACTGTTGGCCAAAAAGTAGGTACCAACACACTGGGAGGGCTCGGGGTACGGTGAGAACGAATATATATTGGGGGGGAGAATTGCGGACTTGTTTTGTATTACATTATTGACTCCCACCGCTTTTTTTTATTTGTTGGTATTTCTCTTAATTTATGTGGTATCCAATCTTTTTTCCTTTGTTGTTTTGTCGTTCCGAGGACACACTCGGATATTATGCCTGCTGCGTTATTTTCCCTATTGCCTCGCTGTGCCTAATGCTTTACGTCCATTTGATGGATCTTGCTTTTTGTTTAATATATTACTTTTACACAATTTTTTCTCTGTACTTCACCAGTTTTCGCTCTGTACATGGTCTGGCTTCGTCGGGAACTTATTTTTACCGGTTTTATTGTGTTTAGCCGAGAGTTTTAGTCTTTTGTATCGATAAGTTTATTAGTAGTTAGCAATCTCTCTTTCTTTTTGGATCTTTTGGTTGCCTATTTTTTTATGTTTCTTGTATTTATACTATAACGCACTTGCTGATTATTGAAGGTGGTACTGATTAAGGTCTTTCAACAGTGTTATAATTTTGCTGCGCGCATATGTTCCCTCACGATAGGTACAAGATTCTATTTCCGCCCTTCCAGGGGGAGATTTGGTAATTTGAACGATGTTTTTTTTTAAACTTTTCGAGCACGATAAGATGTGTCAGTCTTTTTTTTTAATTGTTCCCTATATCTTGCCAATTTCATTAAAATTGTTGATTTCTATTTTTATTTTTTGAACGACACTGGAAGTGAATTATGGAAGGGTTTACATATTTTGAATATAAGGTTCGAACATATTTCTTTTGTATTGAGTTACTAGTGTATTCTTGCTGAAGTGTTGTTTATTTGTGGTTTTAGTCCCTTTAGTAGATTAGATAGTGAGAGGAATGGACCAATTTGTTGTTAGTTATCCTCCCGGTTTGATCAGTAGTATTTCCCCCTTTTTTCCTTTCTGTTTTCGGCTAGCATGCAGGAATGGGGGGTTATTCCAAGCGGTAGTGTTATTTACTTGTTGTGGGCCCCTTTTTCTTGGTTTTGGTACAGTTTGCCGTATCAGAGTGGCGTGCTTTTAAGTTCTGTTCCCTTTTCTTTTATGGGCGGTTTCTAGTTGGTTTTTCGGACTTTGCTGCGACCCCGCTGCTCCGGGGCGCATTTTTTGTTTTCTTCTTTTCTTGTTTCCCCCTGGTTACTTTTCTTTCTTAAGCACACTCTGATTTCACCCCATCTTCTGGTCATGTGCATTTTATACTTACTTCACCCTTTAGCACCACCTTTCTAAGGCTTTTCGGAGTATAGTTGTGCACCCGTGCAACTAGCTTGTTGTGATTTTTCCTGGAGTCCTAATATGTAGGGTTTGTACTATTCTCACGAAATAATCAGGTAAATTTCGATTTATTAGGATTTCATTCACATAATCTTATGATTTGTAGAGCTTGGATTGACTTTGGGCAGTCGTTCTTGGAGGATTAGGCGTGTATAAGTAGTGTGGTTGGTGTGAAGTAAAAGCAAAAGGCAAACCTAATTTAGCAACAAAAATTAGAAAACCCTATTGCTTGGATTTTTGAACGACAAGCGGCTTGGGATGGAAATGCCATTCGGGGAAAAGCCTCCATACCAGTTTTGCGGCAGCCACAGAAAAATAAATATTATAGAGTATTTTGTTCTTCCTCACGTAAGTCCCCCTACATCGACCTATTGTGCATCTTATGAATGCCGAAGGTGGCTTGGATATAATGCATGAAGAACCATGAGCCGGGTGCCTGGTGGCCATAATTTGACTTACAGAGTTTGAGTTTGCGTTATCTTTTTCTTGGATTCTCAAGTATCAAGTTTTCCAAGGTTGTTGTACTCTTTTTTGGTTACCGCTTATTTTTCCTTTTTTTCTTCTCTATACTTCTTTTTTTTCTTTTCGCGTGTGTTCTTTAGCAGTTTTTCGTTGGGACTGGATAAAAATTTTTAATGGTCTCCTATCCCTATGGAGTATATTATTCACGTAGACGTTTCCGCATTTTTCTGACTAGTATTGTCTCCCAACATAAAAATGTCAGGATCGGGTTTGCGAATACATTGCCCTACCGCTTATTGTCTTTAGTCATAGTCAAATCCCGAGTTTCAACTTAGAATGTAGTCAGATGGCCTTTTTTGCTTTGCCCAACTTGATACGTATCCAAACCTAAACGAGAAACCGCAGCGGGTCCTAGGACAGTTGAAGGCGAATTATCATAGAAATAACAATGTCATTTCCTTTGTTTCCACCCCAATTTTTGATTTGTTTTTCGAATTACCTTGTTGGGGCTTATTACTCCCCTTCTTATTATTACTACATAACTCGTTTTTAACGCCTCAACTATTGAGGTATGTGTTCAAAAGGGGTGGCGAAATAACTCTAGATGTACCAACTTATGTTTAAAAAGTATTTATTTTTAGAGAAGATTACCATCTGTGCGTTTTTTGTATTTTTTAGTTTCATGCTTAGTTTTTCCCATATTTAATCCCATCTAAACAATGAGATTGCGCTTAGACAAATAATTGTTTATATTATTCATTTTAATGTTTGATGTTGTACACTTATGTATATTTTATTGTAACTCTTTTTTTTCACCTAATTATCCCTTTATCTTTTTTTTTTTTTTTTTTAACCCCTCCGTAGTACAGTGAAACCGAGGTATCTACCATTTGTGTGTCGGCCTTATGTGACTTTCTTCACGACTCCAAGCGGTGTGAGTTTCTTTTTCTTTTAAACCTGTGGTGCACTTTATTTTTGGCCTATTACAACAAAGGCATTAGTAACCGTAACTACTTTCTTAATCTGGACTTTTGAATAATTTGCTGAGTTACCCAGGTGTTCCCGTGCTAATCAACCTGTGCGCAATGAAGTTGTGACGAATTGTACGATTGTATGTCAGGTAGTTTATTACTTGCATAGCCCATATTGCTATTCCCTTGGATGTGACCGGGTTGAATTTTGTACTTATGCCGTAACTATAATTTTCATTTTACTTCAGAGTTTGCAATGTATAACTCACATCATCAAAGTCTTTGAGTAACGATGTGTTCCCGCCATTTATCATTACTAGTTTTATCCGCACTCTTCTGGCACTTTTACCCAGTCCCACTGAGCATGGTTACACGCGTTCTCCTACGATCAGCATATTGCTGGGCATCAGTTTCTGTTATGGCCTGGCAGCCCGTTTTCCCCCCCTCTAGCAGCGCTCATCTGGTTTCCCCTCGATCGCAGGCTTCTAAACCCCTTAGGATGGGGATTCTATTTTCACTGATCCTGCCCCGATAATTTCGGTCAAAGGGTGATTCTACTTGAAACTCGGACTACGTAGCGTCCAACCTGGTTATACCCCTTGGGTCTTTTGCCAGTGCACCGGGGGTTTTCCGGCCACAAAGGGAGGCCGAGAGGAAAGGAGCAGGAGCTGCTGCCGGAATAAAAAAGGAGGAGGAGTGAAAAGTGTTGAAAGCCCTTTTTATGAAAAACACACAGGGCCCCTTACTTCGTCGCTCTAGATCCGGTACTACACAAATAAAGTGCAAGAGAGATGGGGACGCAAGATACCGCAACAAATCATGTTGGAACCCCCATCGCTCGGTCTTTCGTTTTTGAGCTGTTTTTTTCCTTCCCCTCACTCCCTCCCCCTTTCCTCTCTTTTTCCCCTTTTCTCTTTTTTTTTTTTTTTCCGTTTTCGCCTTTTTTACTTTCTGTTCCCTCACCCCACGGTTGTCCATTTGAAAACAATAAAGTATTTTTACCTAAAGTGATATCTTTGGTAACCGAGAAATTAAGGGTGCCTCTTTATAACAGTAGGATGTGATTCATTATAAAAGAGGAAAAAATGGGGCCGTGTCTCAAATTCATTGGAGCGTTTTTTTGGTATTTTATCCCACACTGAAGTTAATATTGGTGGTAAACTTTTTTTGTTTGTGAACAAAAACACATTCATTGCAGTGCCCAGAAAATAAAAAGTTTCAATCTTCTAAAAACTTGCACACACATATTTTTTTGTTTTATCCCCTGTAAAACCGTCGCCTGCTAAAAATAGTTACTTGAAACCTGATTTGGTCCCGCATAATATCGGCTTCTGCTTTTTGTCTCGCTTTTTTTTTCGCAACTGTGAACAAAGCCGCCGCTACCTCAAATCTTCCCAAACATGATGCTGTATAATAATAGTTTACTAATTCTCAATTTTTAGATTCATACATTTTTTTGGGTTAATTTTACGGAACTTTGTACTAGCCCCCGGATTTTTTTATGTGTTTCATACCTTTTGTTCTTCATGTTGGTTGTTTGTTGGTGGTTTCCAGTAGGGCACGGGCGCCCTACGCGCCAACTGTTGTTCCCTTTATGCCTTGTATCTTGCCTAACCTCACCCTCGTCTCTTTTCATTTTTTGTCCAAACCCATCATTTGTTCGGATACCGACTCGTCCCCCTCTCTTTTGATTTTCCGATTAAACTTTTCTTCTTCCCTTTTTTTCTGCTGCCTTTGCCCAATTTTTCGTCTGTTTTTTGGTTATTGTATACAGACGACAGCCTGCTTTTACAGGGTCTTCTTTTTTCGGACTTCTTGTGGAGTCCGTATCTTGGTTGATGCCGGCCCCAGCCCGATTTTCAGATATCCTAATAGAAGTTAGATACCCGTGTAACCATCGCTGTTCTCGGTTACTGGTAGTTTTACTATGTTATTGTCACTCTCACATTTGTTCACCGTTTTTTTTTTTCTTTTTTGGGGTCGTTTCTATTGTATCTGGGACGGAGGAGACAAAATAAAACATAAAATTAAAAAAAAATGCTTAGTGAGCGTCATCTTCTTCTTGCCTCAGTTTTTATGTACTTTCCATCTGTGGCCTGGAATAACAACCTCTAACTTATTTCTTTGCTTCAGTAATCGCTGTCTAAATTCAGGGCTTGTTAGTTGCATTTGTGTGATACAACTAAAGGTTCTAAGGTTTATTTTGGCGTTTTTAAGATAAATCAGGTCTAAAAAGGAAACGAATGTTTTGGTGTAGGAAGTAAAAAGATAATAAAATTTTAGGTAATTTGGCCACGCGCATTTTCCTGAATTTTTCATTCGTATACGGATGGTCAAACGCTTCGCACCTTTTTTTATAACGGTTTTTTATATTTTGATAGATCGCATGTGGGGATTTCTATCTGCAACATAATGGTGTGCTGAATTTTTTACCTGATTTTTTCTGACCCCCGCCTTGGTTCCTTTTTCGCTTTCTCTTTGTTCCCCAGGTTCTAGCGACTTTCTGCGTGCGTCCTTTGCATTTTTCCTAGTTTCTCTTTTTGTTCCCCGGTGTGAATCCCCATTTCTCATCTACTTTCCCGTGGGAATCGTTGTTCGTGATGTTTTTTTGTTGTATTTCGGCCGGATAGCCCTATGATATGCCAACTTTTCGTGGTGCATGACCGTGGAATTTTCCCTAGGTGGTAGGTGATTGTCGTCGTTGTATCATTGTGTAAGTGGTGATAATAGGGGGTGATAGATAAAAGGCGCTGGTGAGTTGATTAGGAATTTTTAATATTTAAAATTTGCTTAAAATGATTATTATTTTTATGGCGGTATCAGTCGATACAACAATCCACATAGGAACAGCCAAGCAAAACGAACCCTAGACATAACCTGATAAAAGGAGTTGAAACGGAGGGTATAAATTTTATAACCTCATATGTTTACCATTTGCACAGGTGAGCTTGTACTAGAACAGGCTAGGGTCGGAGTTGATAGCCGACAGATTGACACTATGATAGCTTTGCCATGTACAGTGTGATCAAGTCATGTCCTCCTTGGGTTTGTTGTCTGACGTAATGGTGATTGTGATCGGTTCGTGTAGGATTATATTTTAAGCTTGAAGGATTATGTATTGACAGTCTCGCACATATATTTTGATAACGTGGTGAGACGGTTCCATGCACACGAAAATTGTCTTCTAACTATGGTACTCTTTATGTGACCACAATCATGGATTATCTTTTACACACACATGTTAGATATTATTCA
Source organism: Engystomops pustulosus (assembly GCA_019512145.1). Taxonomy (NCBI): domain Eukaryota; kingdom Metazoa; phylum Chordata; class Amphibia; order Anura; family Leptodactylidae; genus Engystomops; species Engystomops pustulosus. Next base: position 159,478,135 of record CM033643.1, read on the forward strand.
GTACGGAACACAGATGTTAGCCATGTTAACCTCGCTGTACCATGGCCACCAACTCTAGCCTACAAAATATCGCTGTGGCTCATGTCAGGAAGAAGGAGGCGAAGACAAAGAAAATTTTTGCTCAGTTACCACCCCTCTAACGACGGAAAGGGGTCAAGTACTTCCAACAGATGTGATTCATAAAAATCTCGAATCCAGAATAAAAATTTAAAACAGCAATCCAAAATGATGATGCTTAAAAAAAAACGAGACAGTTAAGCGTAGAGAAGGACCGGGGCGTCTGCCTGGTTCTGAAAACAGGTGGGTCCCGCGCGGGGAGGTGAAAGGGGAAGAGGGATCAAGGGGGCGAGCCCTCATCGGGAACGGGTGCGATCCAGTGCCACGCAGCGATCAGTGCTAGCACGACAGCGCCAGCAGGACCCCGCCACTGACCGTACTCCAGGAAATAGCCTCGTATCCGTGTTTCACGCTTGGTTGTTCTGTTACGATTTGGACATTTCTCTGAAAGATAAGTCAGTTAGTTGATCATTCTGTATACTCCTGTAAGCACTGAGCGTCACTGTTTAGATTTCATTTCCGAATGCTCTGTCCTCCTATTAGCGTTTTGTTTGATTGAACCGTGATTCATTAGCAGAGTGAATAGGCCATTACTGTAATGAATGAAGGCAGAGCACGATAGAATGAATGTTCCATCCGAAAAAATATTTACTGCCTTGATCGACAGCCTGTTTGTTAGAAATATAAGTCGTTAGTAATATGACTAGTTGAGTTTAAACACTAGAGCCAAATGGTTTAGGATCGATCAGACAAACTAGGGTTAAAGTACCCTTGGGAGTCTGAAAAATAGATCTGTGGATCAGTATGATTACAAGGATACCAAATAAATGTATAGGTTCTTATAAGGTTTTAAAATATAAAAAAAATACTGTGTTTCTTTGTTTTGCCCAACAACAGATTTTGGGGTAATTTAGGCCACAACAACCCAGAGTGCACTTACAAAATCTTAGGTTTCATTAAAACAAATTGTAACATTCTTGATGTGTGTGGTACATGGTGTTTTAGACTTTTTTTTTTTTTTACTTTTTTTGGTAATGTGCAAAGATTGTTGAACATTTTTGTTATCTGAAGAGTAAAATTAAAGTTACAGATATGATTATACCTAGTCCTTTGAAAGTACAAGCATAGAAAGCAAGCCCTTATATGATTCTGTAAATAGGAAAAATAAAGTTTTATGGCATTTCAAAACTAGGGGCAAAACAAACTCAAACGGAAAAGAGACTGCAGCATCAAGGAGTTGAACTGCAACAGATTTACTATGCAGCATGAGATGGTATAGTATAAAGCCTGTTACCACAAGCAACAAACTCCGTGCCCATATAGGATTTACTGGACCGAACCTAGAATAACTGAACGGACCTCTGAAACTGAATTGAAATCCTGCACACACAAAGTCCGGTGCTTTTCCCACCCTCGGCCTGTGGTCAATAGGCTTTATCCTGTCTAGACTAGTAAGTCACAGAAAAAAAATTGACAAGTGTAATAATTGTCCACATGCATTGAAGTTCCATATATACTCATGTATAAGCCGACCCGCGTATAAGCAGAGGCCCCTAATTTTAACATTAAAAACTGGGAAAACCTATTGACTTGAGTACAGGCCGAGGGTGGGAAATGCACTGGTTCTAGCCTCCCGGTATACAGCCAGCCAGCTCCCACTTGGTATACAGCCAGCCAGCCAGCTCCCACAGATCAGGCAAGAAACACATATATGAAAAAAGTTAAAACACATCTCATCGATCGCGGCACAGAAAACTGCCGACTTACAGGAATGAGTTCTTTTTCGGCGCAAAAGTAGGTGAAAAAGATAAACAATCAGGTAGTAGTATTTTGAGATATTAGGTGAAAAAGTGGGTATGGTGAAGGGACGTCATCCCTGTGTGTGAAGCAATAACTAACTTCGATAAGGCTTCACAAACAGGGATGACCGGCTGCTATGCCAGATTTTCTGATGCTGGATGATCCATCTGGTGCAGTATCGATTCGTGCTTTGCACCTCCTATTAGTTTGTCTAGTTTTCTGCGCCACAATATTGAATTTTCTGGTGCACAGGCTACATGCCTTTTTTTGGATGAAATGAAAAACTACCTAATAAAATGGTCTAAAACCTTCAATAAATGTCGTGTAGGACATTTCGGGTGCAAATTACTCTAGTTTCTGGGGTAAACTGACATCTCCCCCTTTGAACATGGCATGGTATTGATCAGCCTGTGAGTCCAAAATGTGCTTATGTTTCAACAAAAACTCCCTTTTGCCTTCTGAATAGACATGAACTTTTGCATATTCCTAGGTAAACTTTATGCTAATGTCACACAGGGCATAACCACTGTGGGTTATTTTGCATGTATGACCTGCAGCAACAAACAAATCCCATCCGCAACAAAAATTGATATGATGCAGATGTAAATTTTTACAAACCATGCCAATTTTACTTTGGATTTCATCATTTTGCATTCCAGTTGGAGAGCATCTACAGAATCTCTACTAAAACCAGACCATTTTTTGGGGTTTTTTTTTTTTTTTTTGCATCTGTGGTGTTGGAGAAAATGTTTGCTTGTGATTGGCCTTCCAGGAATAGGTTTACATTGCAGTACTTTGTAATTAAAGTCTGCATTTTTGTGCTGAAAAACATGGCTTATATTTGAGTATATACAGTAGACGTCATTTTTCTGACATTACCAACAAAAATGCAGCAAACATTTCTACAGTCTCAAAACACTTCAGACTGTAGCTCGATGGCATTTTGTGCAATTGAAAAAGTATCCAAACCTAAACGAGGGGAGAATTACAAGAAAAAATGATTCAATAGGGAAACTTTTTGGATATTTACACTAATAACTCGTACCCCACATGGTTTCAACAGAAAACAAGAAGTAATTTAGTTTTTTAGAGAAATTACACTTGGCGTTGTTGTATTTTTATTCTCATGCTTAGTTTTCTCATATTTAACCATCTAACAAAGTGCAGAATAATTTGGTTAATATCAATATGTTCTGATTTGGACTTATGAATATGTATCACCTACTTAGGTAACGGAAGAGTTACTACCCTTTGTGGTTGGCTTATGTGACCGACTAGGTGGTTCTTTTAACCTGGCTGGCGGCATTACACACCAAGCCATTAGTACCGTATATTCTTAATTTGGACTTTGATATATTGCCTGAGACCCAGGTGTTCCCTTGCTCATCAATGTGCGCAATGAAGTTGGAGATTTTTCAGATGAGCGGACTCTGATCTATCCTTGTATGTGATCGGTAAGTTATGGCCATCATTTTCCTTTATCAGAGTGCCATTAAACCCTTACCAACGTTTGACGTAATAGTGTGTTCCCGCATTATGCAGTACTATTACCTCACGCTTCTGGCACCAGCTCCTGAGCGGCACCGGTACGAGTAGCTGCGGGCATCAGCTTTATGTTATGGCTGACGCCCGTCTCTAGCAGCCTCAATCTGAGTTTCCCCTGATCGCAGGCTTTAACCCCTTACATGCTGGGGTCACACATGACTGCGACATGCAAGGGGATTCTACTTTAAATCTGACTTCCGTAGCTCCAATGGTAACCCTTGGGTCTGCCAGTGCACCGGGGCTGCACAATGTATTCCGAGAGTCAAGCGATCAGATCCTCGCCTTAAAAAAAATTAATTAATTAAAGTTAAATTCCCCTAAACACACACATTCCCCCAAAATTCTATATATTTGGCAATAACTCAAAAACATTGGACCTGCTCGGTGTGTGCCGAATATTTTTATAAATATTCTTTGGAAAAAAAGGGTTCTAAAAAGTGATCATAAAAGAGAAAATGGGCGTCAAACATTGTGGAGCGTTTTGGTATTTTATCCACTGAGAATTTGTACATTTTTTTGAAAAACATATTCATTTAGCCAAAAAACTGCACACAATTTTGTTTTTTCCCCCTGTAAAACAGAGTTAAAAAACTTCATAAAAGTTGTTTTACATACATTGAGGTGTGTAGTTTCTATAAAGGGGTAATTTATGGGCTTTTACTTTTATTTGGGCCTCTAAAAGTGACTTGAAATCTGAGGTCCCTCAATAGCAGGATTTTGTGTTTTTTAGAAAATGTGAAAAACCGCACCTCACATCTTACAAAAATGATGCATAAAAAAAAACCATGTCAACTTAACCCCTTAAGGAAGCAGGGTTTTTGTTTTTTTTTTGCTCATTTCTCACTTTCCACCTTCAAAAATCCAGAACTTTTTCATTTTTACGTGTACAGAGCTGTGTGAGGGCTTATTTTGTGCGTAACAAATTTTACTTTCCCATGATGTTATTTATTATAACATGCCGTGTACTGGAAAGGAGGAAAAATAAAAAAAAATTAAAAATGCATGAGCGTCACGTTCTTCTGCGCTCAGTTTTTATGACTTTCACTCTGCGCCTGGAATAACACCTCTACTTTATTCTTTGCTTCAGTACAATCGCGGTGATACTAAATTTATACAGGTTTTATTGCATTTTAATACACTTTCAAAAATTAAACAAATGTGTACCAAAAAGGAACAAAAATTTTTGCCATCTTCTGACGCTAATAACTTTTTCATACATTGGCGCACAGAGCTGTGTGATATGTCACTTTTGCGGAATGAGCCGACATTTTCATTGCTACCATTTCGAGGACTGAGCGACATTTTGATCACTTTTCATTACATTTTTTATGTCGTGTAAAAGTCGCATTTCGGACATTTGGGCGCCATTTCCGTCTCGGAGGTCACCTCCGGTTATAACCGTTTTTATATTTTGATAGATCGGGCATTTTGGGAGCGACGATCGTCGGAAACTTGGCATATTTGACAAAAAAGGGGTCTAAAAAAGTAAAGCTGGGCAAAGAAGGCCCCAGCATAAACATTCCAAATTCAGATAATAAATCACAGAAACAAGACAGGATGTATATGAATTGTAACAAATCCTTTATTAAATCAAAAAGTACATAAAAACACTTAAAAGGCACTGAATGTGCTGTGGTCCAGCAACCAACCCTGATCTCAATGCAAAATGAGAGGTGAATATGATGTACATATCAGGCCATAAAACCTGATTTGGCACAAGACTAACAACAGTCAAAAATAGCCCTAATAAATATGTAGACATATGAATACAAGTAGCTTGGCCATGAAGAAAATGATGAGAATATTTACCTAAAGTGCATAGTGCAGTCAGGGAGGGTGCTGGAGGAAAGATGCCCCACGCGTATCGCCTGTGCAGGCAGGCTTCCTCAGGGGTAAATGTGAACAGTACATAGGACAGATATATATAGGGGAAGGACCCACCTCCAAATTGAGCCCTCATACCGCGCGCCTCCCAATTCTGCTGTCGGCGTGCGTTCCAAGTACCGGAAGTGGCATAACTGGTAACCGGAAGTCGCAGAGCGCTCATGCGCATAGAGTAAGTATTAAGAGCGCGTGCGCCAAAATAGGCGCATAAAGTGTAGTGTTAACAGCGCGTGCGCCAAAATTAGACGCAGATGTGTATCTATGGCTCGGATTGTAAGTGTCCAATAGATGCAAATAAGGTGCATGATTGAAAGAGCGCCGAGTATAGTTGCACCAAGATATATGGATGTAAATAGATAGTCACTATGTCCCTGTTTACAGCATATCAAATAAAGGTATCGATATTAAAGGAAAAGGTGAAGAAATATATTAATGTAACGGCGCAATAATGGTTACAAGGAATAGGTTACAATAATGAATATCGACTATTCATAGGGTTGCTGGTATAAGTGACATATGAAAATATATGATCACTGATTTATGTGATCAGATCAGGCAAGAAACACATATATGAAAAAAGTTAAAACACATCTCATCGATCGCGGCACAGAAAACTGCCGACTTACAGGAATGAGTTCTTTTTCGGCGCAAAAGTAGGTGAAAAAGATAAACAATCAGGTAGTAGTATTTTGAGATATTAGGTGAAAAAGTGGGTATGGTGAAGGGACGTCATCCCTGTGTGTGAAGCAATAACTAACTTCGATAAGGCTTCACAAACAGGGATGACCGGCTGCTATGCCAGATTTTCTGATGCTGGATGATCCATCTGGTGCAGTATCGATTCGTGCTTTGCACTTCCTATTAGTTTGTCTAGTTTTCTGCGCCACAATATAGAATTTTCTGGTGCACCGGCTACATGCCTTTTTTTGGATGAAATGAAAAACTACCCAATAAAATGGTCTAAAACCTTCAATAAATGTCGTTTAGGACATTAGTTTCTGGGGTAAACTGACATCTCCCCCTTTGAACATGGCATGGTATTGATCAGCCTGTGAGTCCAAAATGTGCTTAGGTTTCAACAAAAACTCCCTTTTGCCTTCTGAATAGACATGAACTTTTGCATATTCCTAGGTAAACTTTATGCTAATGTCACACAGGGCATAACCACTGTGGGTTATTTTCCCATCCGCAGCAAAAATTGATATGATGCAGATGTAAATTTTTACAAAGCATGCCAATTTTACTTTGGATTTCATCATTTTGCATTACAGTTGGAGAGCATCTACAGAATCTCTACTAAAACCAGACCATTTTTGGGGTTTTTTGGGGTTTTTTTTTTTGATGGAGAAAATGTTTGTGATTGGCTTTCCAGGAATAGGTTTACATTGCAGTACTTTGTAATTAAAGTCTGCATTGTGATTGGAACTTTTAATTATAGAGCCAGCCCCACTATTACAGATTTTCTGGGCATACAGTTAATAGAATGGACCATTAATATCAGACATAAATGGGACAATCTGTATTGCACAGTTTCTTTTGCCTGTGTAAAGATCAGTTTAAAAAAAATAAAGAAGGTCGTAGAGTTATTGCTGATTGCAAGACTAGATCTTGCGCGGAGTTGCTCACCTATCTTGGGTAGGGTTTCAGAATTTGGAATTTTATACCAGTACTTAGTTTAGTGTCAAGATTCTCAATACCAAAACTATAATTTTCCAGTAAAAATAACTGTAAACAACTTTAGTTTTAATTAGGCTGACACACCTTCTTAGATTCTTTTGACTCCATAAAGTATTTTTAATATCCTTATCTTACTTTAAGCTCTTTTAAAAGCTCAAATATAGGATGGTACCAGCCCACTGTACCTATGTAAGCTAGCTTTTCTAGTACTTGTATATGGGATAACCTAAATAACCCACAACACTAGTAAGAAAAAAAGATCAGTTTGCACATGTATCACTTCAACCCTTACTTTCCCGTGAAGTGGTTGCTGCTGGAGCACAGCTAACTCTTTGAGGCCAGGTCCACGTCCTGTGTTTTAAATTGTGTTTTGAAACTATTCAAACCCTGCAGGGAGAAGTTTCTTCTGATCTCCGATGTGTTTAGGCCTATGTGCTTGCGATCAGGAACAAACTACTCATGTTTTGGTGGGAAACATGTGCTGTTTTTTCTCGACCATGAGTGTTAGGTCTAAACACACTTGTGATTATTCTAGCGTACCAGTGAGCTTTTCATAATCTGTAGTAGTAATTTTGGCTCAAAGGGATCACCTGCAGGAATGATGATGGTCTTGGGATCCCTGCACTAGGCTGTCTGGTGCAGGCTTCCAGCTCCCATCACTCAGGTAGGAGCTGCTGTTCCTATCTCCCATCCCCAGTTGTAATAAGCTGTGGAGTTTTAGGAGTGGACAGAGTGCAGTCACCCCCCATGTGGTACTCCTGTAGCCCTGCCACTTTGTCTGTATTTCAGTGCACGCCGGGTGGATACAGTAATTTAACTTTGGAATCCTCGTGTTGAACAATTTTCGGGGGAATCGTGTCAAAAAAGTACCAAAGTTTGATAAATCATGCAACCCTAATCTTAAAAGCCCTTTTTATGATTGCTAGTCTTGAAAAGGTTTTAATTGGTAGGTTTTATAATTACCTATCCTTTATACTTTTACAGACAAATGGCGGTGTACTTAGAATATTTCCTGAAGGTAAATCTCAGTTTGCAGACATTGAACCCAAATTCGATCGACTGCTGTTTTTTTGGTCGGATCGACGGAATCCTCATGAAGTTCAACCTGCATTTGCTACAAGGTAATTTTATTTTGTGCATGCTTCTTAAAAAAATGTGAACTTTAAAAACAAATGGGTAAACATGCTGCAACGCAGTTTTCTTAACAAGTATGCAGCATGTGTAGGGTATAGTGGAACTGTGTCTTTGTTAAAGAGGACGTGTCACCCTAAAAAAACATTCCCCTCTCCTCTGCTTCTTACTCCGACCGCCCCTCCCACGCCACAGGCCGGCGGTGACTGCTGGCAGTAAGCTCAAATTAAAGGGGAGATTCTGTTCATTTTGACACCAGAAATGTGTTTCTAGATGCCAGTATTCAGAAGATATAGCCGTTTGAATTTGGCTACTGTCATTACTTTTATAAACATCCCTTCTGCAGTCTGTCACAGTAAAAGCTGACATGTATTTACGTAGAGCAGTCGTGAAGAGGTTAAGAATCTTGTCTTCGTGGGAATACTAATGACCTAAGACAGTTGCAAACCTTTTAGAGGTTGAGTGCCCAAACTGCAACCCAAAACTCTGCTTATTTATCGCCAACCAAAAAATAAAGCAGTAACTTATTGCTCCCTGTTCAACAACTTTCAATCATATTGGCCTCCTGAGGACAGCAACACAGTAGAAAGATGGAAAATTTGCATCATTCTAGCTTTCCAGTTTCCCTCTGTACACAGTGAAAATCGTGGGGCCAGTAGGAGGTCCTCCAAAAATAATGCGACCCTGTCTAATTCTTCCTTTTCCTACAGTCCCAAGTAGCGGAGTAAGTATCAAAATACGACTGAAAGCAACATCTTTTAAATTTCTTGGAACTGCAGGAAGAGTCCTGTCTGCTGTGCTGGTTCGATGGCCAGGGTGCCCACAGAAAGGGCTCTCAGTGCCGCCTATGGCACCCGTGCCATGGGTTCGCCATCACTGACCTAGGACGTAAACATACGTCCAAGTCTGTGGGTAATTCCTGCACATGCATTTTCATCCAGCACTGCTTTCATGAAAACTGTCATGGCCTCCCATGCAACAGCTGTGTTCACAATAGCCCCATATGTCAAGATAGGGTGCAGTGTGTGCATTAATGAGAAAAAAAATCTTTTTTGATCTTGCCAATTAGCAGAATGAGACAGAGTGAGAAATGTAAATGGGTTTTAATAGTTACCGTACGCACTGAATATGTGTACATTAGTGTTACTGTATATTGAGATGGGCGAGGACAGTGGTGACGGTGCCTGGACAATCCCCCTGAGTGCTCTCTTGTTCCAAGTCTGGTGCACTTCATGCTGAGGTCACACTGCACACAGCAGTAATCATGTCTGAGATACAGCAAAAAGATCTGATCACGGCCCCTTGTATATAAACTTTTGTGGGCAGAGTATCTATTGCTCTTTTAATAGCCCTTGGTTGAATTGGTGAAGATGCTTATCATCTATCTCCTGTCTATTTATTCATTATCTGTCTAGATATTGATCTCCTATAATTTGTCTATTTCCTATCTATCCATCTAACCATTTATCTATTTTTATCTATTTACTGTATGTGTCTTCTATTTCTATTTGTTTCCTATCTATCCATCAAGTCAATCAATCTTTCTTCTACTTTCTCTAATATCTATCTACTATCTATCTAGCTATCGCTATATGATATACTTTATACAGTACAAATCCAAAGTTTGGACACACCTTCTCATTCAAAGAGTTTTCTGTATTTTCCTGACTATAAAAAATGGGGATTCACACTGTAGGCATCAAAACTATGAATTAACACAAAGTGTGAAACAACTGAAAATATGTTTTATATTCTAGGAGTAGGTTAATCAAAGTAGCCACCTTTTTGCTTTGATTACTGCTTTGCACACTCTTGGCATTCTCTTGATGAGCTTCAAGCGGTAGTAATCTGAAATGGTCTTCCAACAGTCATGAGGGAGTTCCCAGAGATGCTTAGCACTTGTTGGTCCTTTTGCCTTCAATCTGCTGTTCAGCTCACCCCAAACCATCTTGATTGGGTTCAGGTTTGATGACTGTGGAGGCCAGTTCATTTGGCATAGCACCCCATCATTCTCCTTCTTGGTCAAATAGCCCTTACACAGCCTGGAGGTGTGTTTTGGGGTCATTGTCCTGTTGAAAAATAAATGATGGTCCAACTAAATACAAACCGGATGGAATAGCATGCTGCTGCAAGATGCTGTGGTAACCATGCTGGTTCAGTATACCTTCAATTTTGAATAAATCCCCAACAGTCACCAGCAAAGCACCACCACACCATCACACCACCTCCTCCATTTGTTCAACTTTTCTGTGTTGCACAAAAACACCATGGTTGGAACCAAAGATCTCAAATTTGGACTCCTCAGACCAAAGTGCAGATTTCCACTGGTCTAATGTCCATTCCTTGTGTTCTCTTCTGCTCTTTGCCTGTCCTTAGCAGTGGTTTCCTAGCAGCTATTTTACCAAGAAGGCTTGTTGTACACACTCCTTCTGCACGCAGTTGTTGTAGAGATGTCTGCTGTTGGAAATCTGTATGGTATTGACCTGGTCTCTAATCTGAGCTGCTGTTAACCTGTAATTTCTGAAGCTGGGGACATGGATCAACTTATCCTCTGCAGCATAGGTGATTGTTGGTCTTCCTTTCCTGGGGAAGTCCTCATGTGAGCCAGTTTCTTTGTAGCGCTTACTGGTTTTTGCAACTACACTTGGACGCTTTTTCAAAGATTCCCCAATTTTTTTTGAACTGACTGACATTCATTTCTTAAAGCAATGATGGCCACTCATTTTTCTTGGCTGCTTTTTTCTAGCCATTATACAAATTCTAACAGTCTATTCAGTAGGACTATCCGCTGTGTATCCACCTGACTTCTGCACAACACAACTGATGGTCCCAACCCCATTTATTAGGCAAGAAATCCCACTTATTAAACCTGATAGGGCACACCTGTGATGTGAAAACCTTTTCTGGTGACTACCTCTTGAAGCTCATCAAAAACATGCCAGTGTGTGTACAAAGCAGTAATTGAAGCAAAAGTTGGCTACTTTGAAAAACCTAGAATATATGACATATACAGTATTTTTCGGACTATAAGGCGCACCATCAATAAATGCCTGCTAAAACGTCTAGGTTCATATATAGGGCGCACCAGAGTATAAGGCGCACTTGATTATAAGGATGAATGACCAGCAGGTGGCAGACCTGTGCACAGTTCAAGGCAGCTGTTGTGTGTAAGTACGGTTCATATATAAGGCGCACTGGACTATAAGGCACACCTTTGATTTCTGAGAAAATCAAAGGATTTTTAGTGCGCCTTATAGTCCGAAAAATACAGTATATTTTCAGTTGTTTCACACTTTTTTTGTTAAGTATTTAAAACCTCATAGTTTTAATGCCTTCAGTGTGACTCTACACTTTTTATTGTCAGAAAAATACAGAAGCTGTGTCCAAACTTTTCATCTGTACTGTATGTATGCATCTATGAGAATATCTATAATCTAAAACCTCTTTTATATTTATCTTCTATCATTAATCTGTGTATCATCTGTCTATCTACTATAAAATTCTCCTAAATCCCATATTACAGATTTCATTACCATACTATTGTGTGTTTAACTACGAAGTGTTATCTTTGTGCAGGGCTAAATGGAGCCTCTTACTGACTGTTCATAAAATAGTTTTGATTTTGGGGCCCTACTTTTGGTTTTACCCATGGCCCCACCTTGTCTAAAAACGGCCTTGGTGGACTGTTATACGTTTGTGTGAGCGCTGTGCATGGGCAGGGCTGCCACTAGAAATTTGTGGGTAGGTGTTAAATAGTTTCTCATCTCATACTTCTACCCCATCTCCTACATAGGCTTTTCATGGGCCCTGGGCTGTCAAGAGGTTGTGGCAATGCAACAGTCTAGAGTTTGTAGATCTGATGTTTGGTGCTTAAAGGGGTATTCTCGTCTGGGCACTCACATTCAGTTTCATTAATCTGCCATATGTAAACATTTCTTCAATTGGATGTTATTAAAAAAAAAAATTCCTGTGTGAAGATAATTTCTCATGAATGTAGCCATGGTGTCCCTTAGAAACGAGATAGCTTCCTCGGATACGGCCACGTCTGCTGGAGTGAGTGCACAAAGAAACAAAAGGTTATTGTATATAAAATGTCCTGGAGTTACTGCATGTCCCACAGCTGTCCTGTGGTAATGATTGCAGAACCCAGGTGGTCAGACAGGACTCAATAGTACATGTCTGGCCACCGCTGCCAAAATGTAAGGTGGTCGTATCCGAGGAATCTATCTCGTTTCTAAGGAACACAATAACTACATTTATGAGAAATTATCTTCACACAGGAACATTTTTTTTAATAACATCCAATTGAAGAAATGTTTACATATGGAAAATGAATTAAATTAAATGTAAATGCCCAAATGGGAATATCCCTTTAAATTACGATTATTGATAAAGAATGGAAGTTTCCTGACATAATAAATCCTATATCCCTGGGACTGTGAAAAGAAAGTATCCCTTTATCCCCATTCCACAGTCTCTATTTCCTGGGGGTGTTTCATCCATGGCCAGGGTGTCCTGTAGGTCCTCCTTGCACTTTGAGGACATGGGCTCCCTCTGAGTCACCATAGATAAAAAGGCAGAGGGATTTCTTTTTAAAAATCATGGGTTTCTTTCTTGTTTGCCTTTAAACTTAACATAGCTGCAGCTTGTGTAGCCCATTCTATGATGTTTTGGTTTAATCAACTGTAGGGAGAAATTCATTAGGACTCCAAAAGAGACCTTGGCGTCAACTGTAACTACTATCTAGAAAGGTGCTGCTTTTCTGGCTGATGCCTCCATAGGTGCTCTGATTGTCGACCTGGGCTGCTGCCTTGTCCAATACTGCCAGGAGGGCTCCTTGGCTTAAGAACTGGCCTGGTGATATTGGATCAAGAAATAGACTCTGTGGTATTCCTTGTGTTGGAAATTTACTGTTTCGTCCAGTGCTGGATGACCTGTTAGAAAAGGCAGGGGATAACAAGATCTTTCAAAAGGCTAAGGGTTTCCTTTTCAACCAGTCTAGTGATCGGATTCAAACATCAGGATCCCAGCCCATGGGGAGGAAGATTGCACACTTCTTCCATGCTTGGCCTCAGATTTCAGGAAGCAAGTTGGTTCTAAAAACATTCAGAAAGGCGTTTCACTGGATTTTGTCTCCCCTCCTCCGACATGATTCAAGATCACCAGTCCAGCGTCTGGGACAACCAGAGGGTGATAACAAAAGTCACAATCCTCATCAGTAAAGAAGTTACTGTGTCAGGTTTTATTGGCAGAACTGGATCAAGGGTTTTATTCAGCTCTCTTCTGGGTTCAGGGCTCTTCCTTAGGTTACCTATTGCACCAAGTTAGTCTCAGAAATGGCAGCCCATATAAAAGAAGGGCAGGGTCTGTTTATTCCCTATTTTAGACGATTTTCTACTGGCAGGTTCTTCAGAAGAGGAGGTGTTTAATTTCATTAGATCTTACAGAATTTAGGGTGGTCAGTAAACCCAGAAAAGTCTTCCCTAATCCCCTCAAGAAGAAAGCTGTTTCTCGGCATGTGGTTGGATTCCCAAAAACAGGCCTCCATCCTTCCTTCAGAGAAAATGCAAAAGATGGGGGCTGTGAATGAGAATGTATTGGGTGGCTTGCAATTTAACTTGTGCAATAACACAATATCTGTGTCCAGCAGATTGCTTTCACATAAACTATTGTCATTCAAGTACATTCTGACTATCATTTGGTAAAATCAGCATTGAACACGGTGTCTAAATAGCAGCCAATGGCATAATTATACCCCAATAATACTATATTATCTACCGTTATGCAATATTTTAAGCAGAGCTTTGCAAAGTAAAATAAAAACCCAGGAGGGTGATGAGAAAGTAACCCACACTTTCCTAAACATTTTGACAAGTGTCTGCTTCAGCAAGGCTGAATTGTTTGAAAATTACTGCCCTCAATATGTTTCTTAAAGGGAACCTGTCACCAGGAGACCCATTTTTAGCATTCCCCCAGTCCCCACAGATCATAGTACATACGCTGCCAAAGTGTTTTTGTATTAAAAATTGGTTTTATGGCTATGCAAAAACACGCACATCTCAAAATGTCCTATTAGTCTGCACAATATAAAAAGCCATATAAATGGGGTAATGCCGTAATCGTGATGACCAAGAGAATAAAGATAACACATTATTTTATGAGGTGAACAGTGAAAGATGCTAAAAACCATAAAGAAGAATAAATGATTTTTTAACCACCACCAAGAAAAGAGTAATAAAATCGGAGTAGTAGCTATTGAACCACCCCGTAACTGAGCATGACAAGTGGATCTCATACACAAAAAAATAATCTCCCATAGGCCAACATTACAAAAAATAAACATTTATAGAATGTAAATGTGACATTGAAGATCTGCTCTGAATGGAAACTCTTCCCTTCTATTGCCCGAGCAGTGCGGCCGTACAGCGTCACCCAACATGTGTGGCCTCCATCCTCATACGCGGGAGAGAAATTGCGGTATCAAACTTTGTGGAGTTTTTCGGCATTTAAACTTGTAACAGTTTACATTTTGGCCCAATATTACTATATTGTCTAAAAAAAATTACAGCTTAGTAATACACTTCCATTTTGTTTAACCCCTGTGAAGCAGCTAAGGGTTAACACACTTATTAAAGTTGATTTTTTTACACATTGAGGGTGTAGCTTCTAACATGGCATGATTTATGGGGTTTTAAGTTATTAGGCCTCTCAAAGTCACTTAGAACTGGCATGTGCCTCTAAATAAGGGGTGTGGTGAGTTTATCATAAAAATTGAGAAAAATTCCACCAAAAATCTGAACCTAAACAGATATCCATCATAAATGGTTCTCTTACTTTGAAGTAAATGTGTGACGGGAAAACGATTAAAAATCCCCTGGATATGTTTAAAGCGCACAAAGTATAACCTCCTATAATGACACAGGCAAAATTTTAAAAATCAGGCCGGGTCCTTAAAGGGGTATTCTTCGTTGGGCATTCACATTCAATTCATTACGCTGCCATATAAAACATCTTGCAATTGGATGTTATTGAAAAAAATGTTCATTGGAAGATAATTTTCTCATAAATGTGGTCATGTTGTCCCTTAGAAATGAGATGGCTCCTCGGTTTACGACCACATCAAACTTGGCAGCAGTGGGTGGGCCAGAAATCGCTATGGAGTCCGGCGTGACCTCCTGGATTCAGCGATGAAAATTCTCTTCACACAGGTAAATTTTTTTTAATAACAAATCTAATGAAGAGGAATGTTTATATATGGCGATCAATGAATCTGGGATGTGAGTGCCAGATGAGAATACCCCTGAAGCCTAAAATGGCTTGGAACCACAGGGGTTAACCCATAAGGACGCAGCATTTTGTAGCTAAGGGCCCCAGCCCCATTTTTTGTTGAATGTGTCGCCCACTTACATGGTTTATAATTTTTTGGACAACTGCTACTTAATCAAAACCATTCTGAAAACTGTTTTATGCCCTCAACATGTTGTACCTTCATTTTTTAGTGGTAAATTTTGGCTGATAAGTTTTCGTTATTAACTAAAAAAAAAAATGATGATTTTTTGAAAATGTGCCATTTTCTAAATTCAATGCGTTTTCAGGTAAATAGATTACAATCTGAATAAAGCGGACTGGAATAAAAAGTTCCCATATATATCCATCATGTTTTTAAATGTCTGGATATTTATTTAAAGTAACAGGGCTTAAAAATGGAAAAGCAATTTTCCCAGTATTTCAGAATGACTGTTTGGGATAATTATTGGTTTGAATGAAATTTACATCTTTAAAACATCAAAAATCCGCATACAATCAAACCATTTTCAAATCTGCCACCCCTGAAACTACAGAAACAGCTTTTTGGAAGATTGGTAAACCCCGGATCTTCATAGGTTAAATCAAAAAGGAGATGAAATTAGAATGGGTCAAATGTTTATCGGTTAGATGTTCATTTAGCCCTAAAATTTACACAGTTCCAAAAGGGAAAAAACCAATCTTACAATTTGTCTCTGTAATTTCTAACCAGTAACAGAGAAACCCCACATGTGGCAGTACTTGTTTAGGGCGCAGAGCAAGACGCAGAAAGGAAGGATTTAGTTTCCACCTTATAAAAATTTTATCTTTCGGTTATTGGGGCCATGTGATAGCATATTTTTGTGGATGAGATGTTTTTCCAGTGTTACCATTTTAGGGTTGGTATCCCCCTATTGGGAAATTTAGGAACTTTTTTTTTTTTAAGATTTCTTATCCCTGAATTAAAAAAACTGGTTTTTATTGAATAATTGATATTGCTGATATATTCAGCTGTGTTTGTTAACCAATAAGTAGTTTTTTTACACATCATTACAAACAGTAGAAACGTTAGCTTTAAGCAAAACAATCCGGAAGGAACTTTTTTGAGGGCAGGAGTAGAAAGCATCAATTCTGTTCGGATTTTTTCCTTTTTTTGGTGTTCCACTTTATAGGCCTAATAATCATATATCTTTCTTAGGGGTCAACGATTACAGGGATACCAGGCTTGAATATGAATATTTTTTCTCACATTTTAATAATTTGACAAAATAAAACCCCCAGTGGGGAAAAATTGCATTGCCGTCTTTCAAGTGGCATAACATTTTTACTTTTTTGGCTATGGAATTGGTGATGGCTTTTTGTGCGGGAAATGTGTACTTTGAAAGTAACATTGTGGGGTAAATATGGGTTTTATCAATTTATTACAGCATTCAATATTGAGGATTCAATAATTATTTACTTTATTCTAGGGTTGTTAACGGACACGGTGATACTATGTGGGGTTTGTGTTATGATTTAGACTTTTTTGTGGTAATATGTTCTTTATAACATACGTTACTTACAGACGACACCCAGTGTATCCCAATGCTGTTCGACTCGAGCTGAACCGGCAACAGCCTGCTCAGATATATCGGACGCTGAGCGTTAAGTCCCTGTGTGAGACGCCTAAGGGGTATTATTAGGAGTTAAAGAAATAGTGGGTCATGAATCCCTTTGATACTCGAGTCCTGTGTGAAGGGTGTCAAGAGGGTAATCAAAATTTGTATGCTTAAATTAGTCTCTCATTTTGGACTGGAAATTGCCGTTAATACCTGAACCTTCATGGTATTATAGCCAGGGAGTGTTGGCCACAGGTAGAGTGCTTCTGCTTATTTTTTATTTGTGGCAATGAACCTCATTCCGCCTTTAAGTTTTTGCCATGTCTTCACAACATAAAGGTCCCGAACCGAAGGGCATTAGGTTGCAACAAAAAGAGGGAGGACCACATAAGAAGTGGAAATAAGAATGTGGCTGGGATGTCTTTATTCATGCTGCTGCCTGGGGGATGTGTATCCTGTCTGTGGTCAGAATCAGAGGACAGGCTAGCAGCCTCCTGCCATACAGGGGAAATTCCCTTTTGTATGTTTGTTGGAGGAAGATCCCTGATCACAAATTCCTCAGATTGGGGTGCCTTTAACACAGCAGAATAGGATCCCAGAACTTGTCTTTAGCAAGTGATCTTTTGGAGTAGTGTTGGTGGAGTTTTCCTGGAGTTTGTTATTCGCATTTCCAAATGGTATTATAAATCACAAACCGGGTCCACGAGTGTTGTCACCTTTCTTTGTATTGGAGAAGATGGTCCTGGGTATCCTGATAACTCTACTGATTTGATGTCAATCAAAATCGGATTGTATCCCTGATTTAGGAATGCCTTTCCTAATTCCTTTAGGAGTTTGTCTCTCCCCGTTGGAAGGAGAAGATACATATATCGGATAGCCTGAGTGTAGAGTGATGATTTTTTTTATATGTGCAGGGTGAAAGCTGTCCCATCCAGGACACCCAGACGGAAGCCAAAAAAATCTTCAACAGGTCCTCTCCCCAAGGGACAGTATCATGGCTTCCCTGAGGGGAATCTATATTTCTAATATCCCACACAAACATGACTAAATTCCTGACAATTTCCATTAAAATGGCTCATGGGGATTGCCTCAGGGGAAAAACCAGTATACAAGCTGACCAAATATATCCTGAAAACAATGATTCGGGCTTCAGGATCAAATCTACCTACAGAACACTAGAACTTCCATGGGAAACAAAGATAGCTAACCTCTAATGCACAACTAAAAAAAAATAATACATTCTGGAAGCCGCCCAAGTCAAACCCATGGCCGTACGACCGGTTTATTGATGCGATTTTTGATTATCTGGAAAGGTTCAGGACAACAGCTAATTAATTTCATGAAAATTTCAACAAGTCCGTCCTACAATAAACCTAACATAAAACTTTTCATACCGTTGAAATAAACTTCTTGCACACAACCGTAAAATCCAAAATAAGTGTACATAGAACCCGATTTCAAACAACTGACTGATAAGTTCATACATGGCAGGGAAAGATTCCCAAACATAGGATCACTGTTATCTGTGATAAACCGAATAGTAGCTGGTACTCCAATTAAATATAGGGGGAGATTATTATTAAGTCCTATGTAGCTTCTTGGCTATAATTAAAAAATAATATAATATAATATAATTGTAATGAAAAATACACCACAGAGTGTGCAACACCACATTTAGCAGCGGAGAATTGAACGCAAATTTTATTGCAAAACTACACCACATGTGGTGTATGTGGGTCCATTGCTACTACCGGTGGAAGTTTTTGCTCAATTTTATGTTTGATTTTTGGTATTTTGCTGCGAATTCCTGTGCAAAAACATCGCAAAAAGGCAGAAATCGAGCAGATCTTAACCCCTTCCCGCCGCAGCCCTTTTTTGTTTTTGCGTTTTCATTTTTCACTCTCACAAATTCAAAAATCGTAACTTTTTTATTTTTCCATGTACAGAGCGTGTGATGGGACTTATTTTTGCGTAACAAATAACACTTCAAAATGGTGTATTTAATATCCATGGCCGTGTATGGGAAGCGGGAAAAAAAAAACGTATTTTGTCCGTATCTTGTGAGCTTGGATTTTACGGATTTCAATGTGCGACAGGTCTACTTTATCTTTGGGTCGGTACAATACAGGGGGATAACCAAATGTGTATAGGTTTTATCATGTTTTCAGATATTTAAAAAAATGAAAACCGCCTGTACGAAATTTTGGGGCGGATTGTGCCTCTTCGGCGCTAATAACTTTTTCATACTTGGTTTATGGAGCTGGGGTGGTGCCTTTTGTGCAGATTTGATAACGTTTAAAATGTTATAATTTTTAGGAATGTACGACCTTTTGTCACTTTTATAGAATTTGATAATTTTTTTTTTTAAATGGCAAAAAAGGCATTTTCGACTTTGGCGCGATTTCCGTTACGGGGTAAACGCAGTGAAAAAAAACCGTTATCATATTTTGTAGATCGGGCATTTTCGGAGACGCGGGGCAATACTAAGTGTTTATGATTTTAATGTTTATTAATTTCTATAGTTTAGGGAAAGGGGGGTGATTTGAATTTTTAGGTTTGTTATCATTTTTTTTTAAACTTTTTTTTTTTACTATTTTTCAGACTCCATAGGGTATTTAACCCTAGGGTGTCTGATTCCTATAAATACTCCCATAATACAGTATGAAGTATATGGGGATTTACTAACCTCAGCACATTGTAATGAATGGGTTAACCTGAAGTGCTTCGGGTTTTCGTGAGACCCGAAGACTACCATGGCGACGGATCGCCCGTCGATGATGACATCACGGGGAACGGTGATCCTCAGAAAGATGGAGGTGCCCACGTGCCGCATCTTTTGAAGCCGCCGTCACCTCTGCCAGCGACCGATGAGCAGAAAAACACCCGCTATCGGTGCCGGCACGATCGCGGGTGTTACTGGTAAGCCTTTGCTGCAATATGCAGCAAGGACTTACCGGCTTGGAGAGGGCTCGGCCGCAAGCCCTCTCATGCACCGGGAACCCGACATGTGGACATACTATTACGTCACATGTCAGGAAGGGGTTAAAACATGATGCGGACTGGTGCAGTCTATTCGCATAGGTGCAACACAGCGGAACAGTCACAGACATATGCTCAAAACCTGGCACTAATGATAGATATCCCCTTAGTGTATAGTCATGGCCAAAATTTTTGAGAATGATACAAATGTTAAATTTTATAGTGTACCCGAATCAGGTTATAATGCCAATTTGCATATACTCCACAATGTTATAAAATAAAGAGTGATCAGCTTAACAGCAATTTTAGTCAATATTGCCTAGAAAATTAACTTTTTCCCCCAAAACACATGCAACTTCATGCAGGCCTGCCTTGAAAGGACAACTGGGAAGATTGCACCTCAGTCAACAATTATCGCATCATTAAAGGAATAACGAGCGAGGTTCTCCCCCCCCCCCCCCCCACCCCCCCCCCCCCTCCCCCCCCCCCCCCCCCTGTTACAAAATGGCTCAAGGGGCAAAGAAGGCCCAGCAAGCGCCATGACCGTCTCTTAAAAGGGTTTAGCTTCGGGATCGGGCTACAGCAGTGCGAGCTTGCCTCAGGAAGGAAGCAGGCAGGTGTGAGTGCATATGCATGCACTGTGGGCGGAGACCTTGGAGAGGCCCTCGGTTGTCAAGGAGGGCAGCAAAGAAAGCCAATCTCTCCAGGAAAAAAAAATCAGGACAGACTGATAATTCTGCCAAAATGTACAGGGGTGGACTGCGAGTCACGTTCTGATTTGAACCCTTCCGATTGTTTAGAATATGGAGAGAAAAAGGTGAGTGATAGCAGCAGTCTTGCCTCATGCAACTCATGACTAAAGAATGGTACTGGAATGTCTACAAAAGCAATTCGTCCCAACCGTCCAATGCAAAGCAAGGGTGATAACTTAATGGCTTCATCGGAACAAACCAGAGATTTTGGGTCCATGGCTGGAAACTCCCCAGATCTTAATCCATTGCGAACTTGTGGTCAATCGTAGAGACATTGATGTGCAAGAATGACGCTATCAGTCAGGATTCGGTCCATAAGTTGATTGGAGAGCTGCCAGGAGAATTGCAGAGCGTCAGAAGGAAGAAGGGTCAAACCGCAAAACTTGACTCTGCTTGCATTAAACCACTCAGGACGCAGGGTTTTCTGCTCTATTCTCGGTCTCCAACTTCAAAAAATCCATCACGTTTCATTTTACGGGTAAGACCTGTGTGAGGGCTTATTTATTTCCCGTAATGTATTTATTTTAAATGCCGCGTAATGCGAAGCTGAAAAAAAATTCATCAAAAGTTGGGAAAAAAAAACGTTCAAAGTTCTTGTGGGCTCGAGTTTTTTTCGACTTTCAAGCTGGATCTCAAATAACACCACTTATTTCTTTGGTTTCGGTACGATCAGTGGCGATACTCAATATTATATAGGTTTATTGAGTTTGTTTAATACATTTCAAAAATAAACGAATGTGTAAATAAAAGAAAAAAAATGTTGCCATCTTCTGACGCTATACCTTTTAATACTTGGTGCACGGAGAGGTGAGGTGTCATTTTTTGCAAAATGAGGCGACGTGTCTTGCTACCAGTTTTATGTGATGTAAAAAGGTGTAAAAGTCAACATTTCGGACATTTGGGCGCCATTCCCGCCTCGGAGGTTACCTCCGGCCGTAACCGGTTAATTTTGATAGATCGGGCATTTGGGACGCGGCGATACCTAATTATGGTTGTGATTTTACTGTTTATACGTTTTATAAATCAGTTCTAGGGAAAGGGGGTGTGATTTGAATTTTTTTATATTTTTATACATTTTTTTTATTTTTTAAACTTTTGTTCTTAGGGACCATCTAGGGTACATAACCCAGATGGTCAGATCGACCCACCATTATACTGCAATACGTCTGATATTGCCATATATGGCATTTTTAGCAGGTCATCTTACAATGAGCCATGGTATTGTAACGAATCTCCAGAAGCCATGTAGCCTAGTGTCAAAAGAAGGACACGGGCTAAATGGCAACCAATCGCCGCCCCCCCCCCCCCCCCCCCCCCCCCCCCCCCCCCCCCCCCCCCGCCGTCTTTTTAAACGCCGCCGTCGGCGAAGACGGGTTAATAGCCGCGATCGGTGCAAGCACCGACCGCGGTATAGGGTGGGGTTTTCTGCAAAATGCAAAAAACCCCCCACCTTGTATGAAGAGCACTTCAGCCAGTGAGGCCCACTTCATACACTTCCTTATTACTCTGCGCAGTAGAGCTACAGCCGCAGAGCGTTAAGGGGTTAATCATTCAATGTCAATAAAAGCTTTCTGTTACTCATAATATGATTGCACTAGTATTTATGTATGTATAAAAAACATTGACCAAACACACATAAAACCAAGTGTGTCATTCTTAAAATGTAGGGCCAGACTGTATATAAATTTAAATTCAAAAATTAATCCCCCTATATTTTTTTTTTCTTGTTAATTGTCCGGGCTGTGAGGAAAGTGACGTCGTCATATGTCTGGTTCTGGGGTGGCAGAGGGAGCCATCAGTATGGTCTGAATGGGGTGTGTCTAAATGGGTCTATGGCTGACTAAAACAGCCATGTGCTCCCCTGCGTTGACCCAGGGTGTAGCACACCGTAAGGCAAAGCCCTGTGGGCGGTATTCGGCCCGATTGCATATGCATTTTATTTCGATCACCCACAGGGGTTTGCTTACATTATTTAACAGTGTTTGCCCTGTGTATAAAAAATGCAAGATTATGGTAATGAGAATATATATATATTAATATATTACACACACACACACAACACACACACCTTATATACTCGGTATAATGCGGACAAAGTATAAGCCGAGGACCCTAATTGTACCCTGGAAAACCTATTTTTTTTTTACTCAAGTATAAGCAGAGATGGGTTTCAACACATTTTTTGTGCGAAAAACTAGATATACTCGAGTACATATTGTATATATAGATAGTTCATATACACCTACATCTATTAACCCTATATACAGTTTGGATATTGTAGCAATTCAATTTTATTTTCTCAGAAATATATCCCCAAATTGGTAAAAAGCAAGTGGAAGTCTCTGAGTTTACTATATGGATTCCGCAGCTCCAAACCTTACAATTGGGAAATCGCCTAGATTGCCTGGTCATCAAATTGCCTGAAGGATAGAATTTTGAGTTTTAGATAAAGATTTTAGTAAATATTCATTCAAAGCGCCATAATAGCCTTTTGCAGAGTTTTACTTAAAAAAAAAAAAAAATGTAACCGAATAAAGATTTCGATGCTGATTGAGAGTAGGTCCTTCACCATTTAATGAAACTGATCAGATTAGATTTGTTATTCAAACCTTCTTCTTGATACATAATAGTGTGACGGAAGCTAAAGTTTCCCATTACTTTATATTAATATAAATCAAAACATGCTACAAATGTAGGTTAATGTATACAGCACACAACGTATAGACAAAAAAAAATGAACAGCACATAACTAGTAATATGAATAATTTTAAATTAATATTCTAATTACAATTCTAAATAAAGTAGCTCAGAATAGGCAACTTCAAGTTTGGAAAAATTTCATAAGGCTTCATAAATCAGGTGGCTCAAAATGTATTCACTAGAATTGATGTTTGCAAAAAACTATTGTTTGTATACATTCACATGAAGAGCCTGTAGTTTAAAAACTCTTTCAGCAACAAGTTAAAGGGAACCTGTCACCAGTATTTTTCACAACTGAACAGCATCCACTCACAAATAAAAATATCATTTTAATATTCCCTCAGTTAAATAGGTATTCTCCTATGCTCCATTTCATTTAATTCAATTCATCTGCCATATAGCTTACATGTCTTCATTGGATGTTATTAAACTTTTTTTATCCTTGAAGATCATCCATAAATGTCGTCATGTGATCCATGAGAGATTCTTGTACTTGGATACGGCCACTGCTGCGGAGTGAGTTACAGGAAACAGTTTTTGCGTATGGAATGCAGGAGTTGATGCATGTGCAAAAGCGTCGTATGGTAATGACTGCTGAACCAGGTGATCAGAAGGCATCATTAGTCAATTGGCCACCGCTACCAGGGTGTGGGGTTGTATATGGGCAGCATTTTAAACGTCACTACCCAAATGAGAAAATCCCTTTAAGTTAAAACTTGCCTCTTCCAAAGAAAATTAACACCTCTAAAGTAGATGACAAATCTAGTTGAACAGTCACATTTGTTCATTCAATCTGAGGGGTCTGCCCTCTATAGCATATAGTCATTTTAAAACCACAGTAGAAATTTCATCTCTGTGTTGTAGAACCCCAAGATACGGCAGTAAAGACTTAGGGGGAGATTAAGCCCCGGATTTAACAATAGAAGTAGGGCATGAGAGCCTTCTGCACCCTTTGAGTGGGCTCATCTAAAAACTAAAAAAATCTTTGGGTTTTTTTCCAAGCTCATGACAATACTTGACACATAATATTTTTGTAGATTAAATGGTAATTTAACATAAAAAGAGGAATGCAAAAAATATATTTTACACCCTTCCAGAGGGTACTTAGTTTACTGTAAAAATATGAGTAACAATTTCACTTTAATGACATCTACAAAACAAAGATTATTGACAGTGACTTCTAAGTGAGGTACCAGTAACTGAAAATTCAATTCACAGCCATTTTCATAGTTTTCTTGATCTAAAACCATATGAGGTCCTAAGTCGCTTGTGAGTATTCAGAACAATTATCAAGCATTTGACTGTATTCAGGATCTTAGTATGATTTGTAGTGGCCTGCTTAAAAATGTCCATCCAAAAAGGTCTTTTATGCCTTAACAGACATTAGCAAGGGAAAATCCAAATGAACACTAGGTGCTAAAAGCACTGAGGCCATTCTAAAAACAAAACTTATGAATATCCTTGGACAGCGTAAACGCCGAAAAACCTGTGTGTGCCCAATATTCCATGACCAACAGTAGCTTGTGAATTCAAGAGTTGCCATTGCAGACAGTAACAACCCAAAACATATGTACCAATTTCACATAAGCGTGTGAAATTGGTATTGTAGTGCCCCAGAGCTCTCTCGGTCTGCAAAGACATCGATGCAAAGTTTTGGTCTTGGAAAAGTGGTCAGCAGACTTGTGAACATATGGGAATTGCTAAGATTGCCTTTGCCGATCGGGTGCGTATTGCCAGAGACAATCAAAATTTTTATGTGACACAAATACAGCAGTAAAAAATGTGCTAAAAATGGTATGGACATCTCGACAGAAAAGTGTTTGTGCAAACCGACCTGTGCCACAGCAATTTGATAATACGGCATGTCGTTACTTACAAGGACAAATTCTGACAGAAATAGTAAACACAAACATAGAATTTAATGCAAGTCAGAAACATATGAATTAATATTAGTAATGCCATATTTTTCAGAAAGGCATTGGCATACTGCGCAGACCACTCAATTACTTTCGGTTTTACTGATGCATCATATAGTTATTGATAAATAAGTTTTATCAGTATTTAACATTCACAACATAATACACTTGCTTTTAGGTACTGTGTTGATGTTCTGTATACACAAGGAAAGTGTTCCTAGTTCATATATCTTTAAAGACCTTAAAACCCAATCTGATGACTTGCCTCAGATCGATCCTGACAGATTTTTCACCTAAATAAAAAAAAAAAAAAAAACACAATAAAACAGTTTAAGGCAAAGAAAAAATTTCTCATTTTATTGGAAAACAACTGGCAAAAAGGAGAGTTGAGAACGCATATGTTAGGGATATCATCAGGTAGCTTTCTTTTTTGCCAATAACATTTTTGAGAAGTAGTAACATAATTCTTTGACTTTCAAGGAATGTATCAAAGATTAGTTATTAGGTTAATGGGTGACACTGCTCTAATACATTTTGGGGGCGAAATTTATTTTGACAAATGATTGACATCTAAAACTAAATTGAATTTTTTATTTGAGCCCCCACTTAAGACACTATCAAGGAACAAGCAAATATAAAAATAAAGCATGATAAAACCAGGGAACATACCCACAATCCACACTGCCCAGCCAGGCAAAGGAAGTTGCCAGCAGCAGTGGGGATTAGGGAGCCGTTGTCCTTTGCATTGTGTAATAACTTGTGATGAAAACACAGGATTGCAGGAGCAGAACCATAGCAGCTGCCCTCATGAAGCCTGACAACACTAAAGAATGCAGATATGTGCAACATTGTATACATATTGTCAGCAGACCCAGATAAGAAAAAGAGCAGAAGGGGGAGTAGCAGGAACAGGACTGGAATCTTACTTCCTGCCGTCTGCACGTTACACTCTGGCATGTATATATATGCTGTAGGTCCGTTTATGGTACTGGATGTGTGTTCAGTGTGAAGTTTACATGCTCTATGTATGTTTTGCCATATTGTGATGCGTATATATTGGTGTACTGTATTTGCTGAAGGCCTGTATATGGTTTGTAAGCAAGTGTAGATCTGTGATGTGGATATGCTGTAAATGTGTGTGCTATTGATGTGTTATACTGTATGTATAAGTATATGTAATAATCGTGCATAAAATGGTTCCATGACTGTATAAAGATTGTATAAATAAGTAAAGAACTGTATTATGTATGATATAAATGTGTGTTATTGTAAACTTACAAATATCTATATTTAAGGGCAATTTCTAGTTACGTCCTGAGCACTGCTTAGTGCAACAAGGAAAAGCAAAAAAATTAAAAGCGAAAAAGAACGCCTGGCTAGAAAGGAATATTTGTAGTACAGTTGGATCCGGTTCTATTTCGAACCTTTAGTTTGAGCCAAGTTGAAATTTATTTTCTGAAATTCCTTTTGACACTTTTTTAAAAATCAAAACCCTGACTTTATGAGGGGGGAATTTAACAAGGGTCTCAGGTTCCGCCAGTCTCCTAGAAGCGAAAACACTAGTCTTTTGCTGAGTCAGATTTATCCCGGGAATGATGAATTATGGTGCAGGATAGACTGTCGGTTCTTACTTGCCTTCTTTAGGTGTCTAAATGGTCACACAGAATTTGGGGGCGTAGAGAAAATTTCCATAAGCCACGCCACTTATTCGGACAGTCGGAGAGCTGCCAAAGGCTCTAAAAGCCTGATAACTGTGGAGGCAGGCATTTTTAAACTGTTTTGGGCACTAAACTACCAGAATTGTGGCACCAAGTGCATTAAGTACATCCACCTTTATGTTGCAAAATTTTGAAAGGAGTAACGCCAAATTTTTTTTTTAAAGTTATGTAAATAAATCCTTCCAACCAGAACAATAGGAGAACACACCTGAACCTCATTCTCATATATTAAGCAATGTGTTTTGTTTTTTTAACGTAAATTTAGCCAAATTATGAACAGTCAATCTTTTTTGCTAAGGAAACCGACCACCACAGATCTACCTATAAGGGAACCTGTCACAGGAGACCCATTTTTTTGCACTCCCCAGTCCCCAAGAGCATAGTACATACACTGCCAAGATTTTGTTTTATTAAAAAAAAAAAAACATTAAAAAAAAAAAAAGAAACAGTTAGGGCCAGAAATATTTGGACGTGACACAATTTTCTGGAGTTGGGCTCTGCATGCCAACATATTGGATTGAAATGAACCTCTACAACAGAATTCAAGTAAAGATTGCAAGTTTAATTTTTGAAGGGTTGAACAAAAAATCTGATGATGAAAATGTAGGAATTGTACAAATTTCTTGACAAAAACACTCCACATTTAGGAGCCAAAAGTAATTGGCAAATAAAAATAACCCAAACAAAATATTTTTATTTTTCAATATTTTGGTCGAATCCTTTGGAGGCAATCACTGCTTAAGTCTGGAACCCATGGACATCACCAAACGCGGGGTTTCCTCCTTCCTTAATGCTTGGAAGACCCGAGGCTATTTCCGTTTTAGAACATTGTAAATGAATGAGAAGGCAAAAACCCAATACTGCCAGATACTGGGCAGTATACTTTAGTATGGCAGATATGAGGGACGATCAGACAAAACCTAGGGTTAAAGTACTTTTTTGCATTTGAAAAAATATTTTTGTTTTAAAAACAATCTATAAAAAGGTCGTACAGTCCTAAAAATGATATCATTGAAAAATTATCAAAATGTCGCAAACAATTACCACCACCCACCAAGGCGCATTAAAGGCAGGACACGGTGTCTAGACGCGTGATGAGGCCGCCATTACCCCCCAAATAATGCCATGGTAAGTTACGCTTGGCAATTATTCCCAGTAGCGTGCAGGCTGAGGTTTCAGCGCGACGCGGCAAAGGAGGGAAAAGTCAGTTAGGCGATTGCAGAACGCCGGGCCACTCAGTTGGACACGTGACACAGTGCATCAGTGTCAGGGCCGCGCGCCGAGAGACCCAGAGAGAGAAGCACCGGCCAAGGGGAGAGACATGTGGACCGCTAAGATGCTGCTCCCCGTCATGCTCCAAACTCTCCCTGCCCTGCGCGTTTATTGACAAAGGGACCGGGTGAGTGTGTGTTGCAGTGTAATGTGAGTGCAGTGTAGTGTGCAGTGTTACTCGTGAGTGGTGAGCGTGTTGATGTGCGCTGTGTTCTGTGTGAGTGTGCATGTTGCAGTGTATACCGAAATTTTCATACACTCTCCCATTTTAGGTAAAAATAACTCCTCAAAATGTGAGAGGAGTATTTTTACTCTCTTGAAAAAATGTTAGGCGGACCTCTGCCACCACAGCTCCATTACAACAAAGTAAAAAAAGTATAAGCGCCCAGAATATGGAAAAATTAAAGAAAAAAATTTGTACAGGAGGTTTTAAGTTTGTTTAAATGTATGAAAAACATTATAAACCTATACTAATTTTGGTATCCCGTGATCATTACCGACCTCAGAATAAAGTAGACCATTGGGAGGTGCACAGTGAAAGCCAATAATATCCAAGCACACAGAAAATTTGTTACGCAGAAAACAAGCAGTCACAGAGCTCTTTACGTTAAAAAAAAAAAAAAAAAAAAAAAAAAAGTAGCTTTTTTGAAGATGGGGAGTGAAAATGGAAATGAAAAACAGGAAAGGGCCCGTTCAGCAGCTGTTAACCACTCAAAGGGGTTAGACACAAAAGAAAATTCTCAATCACTAGGGGATGAGATGTAACACAAGCTCATTTTAACCCTTAATTACATTTTACTAATTTTTATTGCTATTTTAGCTCCATCACTCTCTATCTGCCCCGTTGTAAAAAGCAAAAGGGCGGAAAACATCCCACCCTCTGCCCAGCCGAATCATTTTTCTCCAAATCTAAGTTGCCCTTACTCCCCCCCACCTCACTCGCCCCACTACATTCCCTTTGTAAACCCTCTCCCACCCCTCCTCTCCTCCGTATCCTTCCCTGCCGCACATGCATCGTTCCTCCCCCTCGATCCTCGCCTCCTCCTCTCCCCTGTATTTCACTAGTTTATTACGCCATCTCTCCCCTACGCTTTCTTACTTAACCTCTCCTCCTTCACTCCGTACATAACTCCTTCATTTTCTCCCTTTCCCTTTTTACTTTTTCCCCACCCCCCACATCTTCGCTCACCCCCCGACCCTTCCCGCCTCCTTAGAATCCCATCTTTTTCTATTACTCTTACTCCCCCATCAGTGTGACCCCACTATCCACTAAACCACCTTGTCTCAATTGCTTGGGCGGGGCCTCTCGAATGCAGCACATTTACTGTATTATCCACTAGTTCGTTGGGTGACCAGTGTTACATTATTAGGGTACAGTGGGTATATACACTTTCATTTGGGCTTCTGAGTTGTACTAACACACTGAGACAGAACAGAAATGAGTGATCCTACTGCACACAGTTCTGCTACATCTCACAGATCATGAGATACATAGATGCCTATTACACAACAAAGTTCGGAACATAGTCACAGACATGTGTCTGCCTCCCTTTCCCCCGGATCGCTTATCTCCTTGGTGTACAGCCACTCTCCTCTGCTCCCCATGTGCCGGCAGGGATGTAATCAGTTCGGTTTGGAGCATCCATGCAGGGGAGCACACAGAAGAAATCGCATCTGCACAATCTCACACAAAAATCCAAGATGACGGCCCGACCCCAAGTCAGAAGTACTGGAGTCCGTGTTTGGGGAAACTGAAATTGTGTACAGAAGCAAGTTAAAGAACGGGTTGGACTTATATCTGTGAAATGCAGCATTTTTATTGATTAACTGTGAATTAGAGAATGGTTATTTTGTTATTGCGGAGTACATACAAGAAATTTGATCGTGGGAATATCCATTGACCATTTGCACCTCCCCACCCAGGCCTTTTTTTTCAATTGGACATGATTTAGTTATAGAATTAGCATTATAGGGTCTATATGATAATAAACCCCCAAAATAACACCATTTTAGAAACTTCACTGACTCACAAATATTCAAAACAATTTTGGGAAGTTTGTTATGAGCGTTATGAGGGTTATGTTTGGTGAAAATTTTGAAAACCGCTATTTTCAAACTTTTGAAAAATTTCTGCTTTTCGGCAGTTTGTCATACCCCTCAAAAACTACACATTTACCAAAAGTCTTTATTCTAGCACTATTTAGCATTTTCTACTTTTTTTTAAAGAAAATAGGAGGCTTAATATACAAGTTATATTTCAGATTTTTGGGAAAAATTGCCAAAATCAGGTTTTGAGAGACTAGACAAGTTGATGTGACTTTGAGGGCATATAAGAGAAGAAAAACATCCTTTATTACACCATTTTAGAACTGAAAAACGACTTTTTGAAATTTGTCAAGCCTTTGTCAAAGGGCTTAAAAAAAATTAAGTAACATTTCTAAATTACATTTATTTGGGGCTAAAGAATGTGTTTTTCAAAAACATGTACCACATTATTAGTGGCTAAAGTACTCCACAAACAGTGATAACCCCAAATTCTCCCAAAATTATGGTGGAAACTGCTGTACTCGCACACCACGCATTCAAAAGCAAAGGAGCACCACTGATTTTGCAGCGCAGATTAGCTGGAATACTTTCTGTTACCATGATACATTTGAAGGAGACCGGAGATAGCTGAACAGTGAAAATCCCCCAAAAAGGACCCCATTTTGGAAACTACACCCTTCACAGATTTATCAAAGTGCATAATTGGTATTAGGACCCCAAAGGGTTCAAAAATTTGGTCGGAAAAAAAAGAATATTTATATTTTCCTCCATTTCTTGGTTGTCCACAATGGGACAGAAATTATTCAACAATTTCTCCTGAAACACGTGAAATGCCTACCACATGTGGATATGACTTCTGTAAGGAAAACAGCAGGCTGGAGGAAGAAGTGGTGGCATGGACATAGCAGATGGGACAAGTAGGTGGTACAGGGTAAACAATTTTTAACAAACGCAGGCGAATTGATACATCTGAAGCACTCTTTCATGCAGAGGACAGGTGTTACATAGACAAGTCATGTCCTTCCTTTTCCATTTTGTAACAGACTCTGCATATTTTGAGAAGTCACCCCCTGATTTGAAAGATGCTGGAGTCTTTATGAATTGTGGTCAAAATAAGACATTCTTCTTTTCCTAATACTTGAACAAAGCATTTTCTAAGGCAGTGGTGGCCAAACCTATGAACGGAGCAGAGTGGGCCCGCAGAGCCCTCTGCAAGAATGTGTACCGTCTCCTGACTTATCAAAGTTCATCATTGGAGGCTTCTGGCCAGGCAGGAAATAGTGTTGCACGCAAGAGCTCCAATGGGTTGTCCTGCAGAATGAAGCTGATCGTCGCTTACTAGTTATGCATTTAGGGAGCATAGCAGCGTTAGGGCAGCTCTCCTCCTTCGACTCAGCCTGCAGTACGTATACATCTGAGTGTGACACTTTAGTTCAGAACAACGAGAGTGCATGGTGAGCGCACCACCAGCAATGACGTAGCACTTAGTCATCTAGACCATTTCCAATAATTCCACGGGCAGAGCAGAGAAAGGATCATGACGACTGGGTACAGCCCAGCGTGCTCTACCTACGTAGCAGAGTGTGCATACTTACACCCCGCCATCCTTCCCCTTCTCTCCCCTCTCCTCCCTTTGCTTTTTCTTTTTTTTTTTCTTCCCTTCTTTTTTGTTGTCCTTTCAGTCAGGTGGCCCTTTTAGACCTAAACCAACTATAGAAACATGTGGCTTAGGTGTCCCAAATAACCCCGTATGACAGCTGTCGTGACCAAATATAACTTGCCTGTGGTCTGAAGCTCTCATCACTCCCGTTAAGTCTGCCAGTGAAGCCAGGACAACCCCACAGTAGTGCAATGATTAACAGGGGTTATGCTGCTATCACTGGCCGCGGCTGCGCAGGTGATAAGCACTGTCAGACAGAGGCAAGTAATTGAAAATGCCACTTTAAAATGTCAATACTGACCCATTCTGATATAGTTCTCGGGGTGTATCAGATGACGTCTGATACACCCGAGGAAGGAGATCAGGGCGGGGTCAGGGTGACTATTTATTATTCATCATTGTTTTTACTCCATTTATGTGGCTGCTTAAAAAAAATATATAAAGGGGTATTCTCATCTGCGGATCCCAATCAGAGTCATGATGTGCCTATATTAACATTTCTTCAATTAGATGTTAATAAAAATTTTTTACTGTGTGAGATAAATTTATCATTAAATGTAGTGATATGGGCCTTCGAAACAAGTCTGTGTCCCTGGATACATCACACTATGGAGGGATTGCAAAAGCAACAAAAAGTTTTTTGATATGTAATGTTCCGTGTGAGTTACTGCAGGTTCCCACAGCAGTTCTTGTGGTAATGAACGCGAACGCCCGGAAGTAGCAGGATCAATAGGCAGGACTCTAGGACTACATTTATGAGAATTATCTTCAAACAGAAACATTTTTTCTAAATAACATTCAATGAAGCGATGGAGGGGCCCGAGAGGAGGGGCCCGAGGGAGGAAGAGGAAGGGAGGCGGCCCGGAGGAGGAAGGAGGAAGAGCAAGAGGGGAGGAGGAAGAGGAGGGGGGCGGGGCCCGGGGCGGAGGGAAGAGGAGGGGGGCCCGAGAGGAGGGAGGAGGGAAGAGGAGGGGCCCGAGAGGAGTAGGAAGAGGAGGGGGACCCCCTGGAAAATGGGGAAGATGGTTGTCAGCCATCTTGCCCAAACAAAAAATTTTTACACTGATCCGCTTGCGACCGATCGGATCCATTTGGGAGGAGGCAGGATCCCACCGCCATACTAATTTGGTCATCTGGTGCCAATAGCACAGCACCCACCCCACTGGCCTTCATTTGGGGACCTTAGATGAAAATACATATTGACTGCAGCGATTGCAGGACAGGGAGGGAGCAGGACCACTTGGGACCATTAGGCAAGATGATTTGCCACTGCTCTGCTGCACAAAAGCTGCTATAACTTCTTTATCCAATTCATTGCCTGCAAACAGATGGTTGAATTGCAGCGATCGTGGGGCATGGGGAAAGAAGGGGTTAGTCTCACAGTGATCATTACAATGCAGATTGTACAAGCACTGCATGATGCAGGAAGGCACCTCCCAAAGCAGTTATATTACATCCAACGTCGAAAATGGGTTAAATGTCCTGGTAGGTATAAAACCATGAATATCTTAAAAGGGGTTGGTTATTCTTATCTGGGTAATTGCATGCAACTTTATTCATAAACATTACACATACATTTCTTCATTTGGATGTTATTTACCCACTTAAGGGCATATACCACCAGGATGAGGAGCTGCTGAATGCATATGAAACATGAGGGGAATGGAAAGGAAAACTCGTTTCCGGTCCTAGCTTCCCTATGGAGGAAACTCCTTAAGTTATTTCTATTCATGCTTGTATTTACATGCTCCTCTGGACTCATGGCAGTGATATATAACATTATGAATTTCCATTATATGGTATGGTGGAATACAATCTTTACAATGAAACTCTAACGACTAAGGCCCTCATGCAACAATATGTATGCAAACGGATGCAAGAAGGAAAGGTGCTGTGTATGGTTGGTGGCCATTAACAGGATACAGGAAAGAATATGACTGCTATATTTCATTGCGCAAATGACTTAATTGAGGTCATGAGCCAGCCGCAATGGCTGAAAAAGGGTGAGGGAAAAAAGTTTTATATTGAAATAATGAACAAAAATGCTCACATTTGTAGTCATTTATTGGAAAATTATAAATATGTAATTATAAAGGAAACCTACCCTTGATTTGCTGCATTATGAAGCAAAACATTACCTTGGAATGCTTGTAGCTACACTTGAGGCAGCTATTGAAGAGGGAACCACAGCACCATTATAAAGACTTCTTCGCATTTTAATCCTCGGTGCGTGTGGCTTTCTCTTCAATATGCCATAAATGAAGTTTGAAGCCGAAACTTTCAGCTGCGAGCACCCACCCCAAGAGAAATTACTTTGGATTGCTGACCCGTCTGCTATTTTCTACACTGATGCAGATCATATCTTGGTTAATCCCGTGCTGAGTAGTTTGCGAAAACACAAATTATACCATTAAGGACCTTGGGAAAGCTGGGCAGGCTTTGAAATAAAAAGGAGGTAATCAGCTATGACTAGTCAAGCAAATCAACCTGGGGTGCTGTCACCGTTTGCGTTTTACTGCATGGTTTAAAAAACGCATTGCTACAGCTGAAGGGATATTTCCTTAATCAAAACAGCCTGTTAACGCTTGCGTTTACAAAACGCACGTGTTAACGCATTGTTATAACGCAATGTGTGTTAACATCGCGGTTAAGATGATGTTTGTAAACGCCAAGCGTACAGCTGTTGAATTAGGGAAATATCCCTTCAAGCTGTACGCAAGCATTTTAAACGCATTATTGCAGTAAACGCGAAGTGTGACCGCACCCGGAGCGGGATAAATAATAAAAAGAAGCTGGGGGATGTTCCTGTTGCAGCAATTGATTATTCTGCTTACAGGTACAAGCCCAGAGTTACATCATTCTCTCCTGCAGTCACATGCTAGACAAGCAGCAGTGAAGAGCCACCAGAAGAGAACAGCTTCATTCTCATAATGTTACTCCGGTTTATCAGCAAAACCACTCGCACAGGATTAACCAAGATATGATCCTGCCATCAGGGTAGATACAGCAGTCTCAAGATTGTTTTACGTTGTAATGCATTGAAGCAAATGGTAGGTTTCTTTAAAAATAAGGTAAAGTCTCACATGTTTGAAAATAAAAAAAGTATAAAATGGGTATATATTTTTAATGTTCTACAGGATATTGCATTTAAAGAAGTTGCATTAGAACAATGTCAAAATTGACCTGGCATTCCGGCCACAAATGACATCAGTCATGAAGGGGTTTTAAACATGCTTAAAATCTTAATTGCTTACAAAAAGCTTGTGGGGAAAGAGGCAACAAAAACATTTCTGATTTCTTCCTTGAGGTTAAAGGAACAATAATTGATGTAAAAGAATAACGGTGTTGCATATGATCCAACCCGTACAGAAAAGTTAAGTAAAAAAATTACCTGTTTGATACTTTTCTTTCGCCTTTTGCCCTTTCATCGCCGTCAAATACCACACAGTATTGCGTTACCTACAGAAATACAATTGCAGAAACTGAGATTTAATTCTTGAATGCTAAAGGCGTTTGGACATTGAAGAAAATTCTAATTCAATTCCACTAGTGATGTTTACCACAATAAGATAATTTTTAACCCCATACACTTTCAATTTTACTCCATTTATGCTGTTTGAGTGTGGGCAGGGACTCTTCAACCGAAATCATGATTCCTTTGAGGTCGGTGTGGTGACAAATGTGGTTTAGGTTAGATTATCGGGGGTACAGGGTTTATATACATTTTATTTAGCTTCTGAACATAGTTCAGAACACTAGTTATCTGACAAAAATAGAAAGAGAGGGCGACAAGGCCATGATAAGAGATGATGAGATTCATGAGATTCATGAGATGAATAACCCACAAATGAAACACTCCAGCTATAACACAAAACAGTTCTGTATATACCTCCCTCCCATGGATAACGATGTATCCGTCTGTAGCTTGTAGTTTTGTTCTCCTCACATGTGAAGTGTGCTTGCGGCAGACGTCAGTCTGTGTTACGAGATGGCCCTATTAATGCAAGGGTGGGGGCAAGCGGCAGATAGAACTTATGCAGCATCAGAAGAAAAAACAGACCATCTGTAGACCCTAAACTCCAGAAGCCAGGGTAAGTTAGGGGGCAACCAAAATTGTGTATACAGACAGAACAAGAAAGAGACAGGGTTGAATAATATCTGTGAAATGCCTGTCTTTTGTTGTTAATAGCATTGAAGTAGAGAATGTCTTATTTGTTATCCTTTTTTTTAAAAAATACAGTTATGAACTTGTCTTCGCGGGAATACCCCTTTAAACAAACACCAAAAGTTAGTTGAACTGAGATCACTGCAGGCTCAACAGTCTTTGACAGAGCTATGAATGAAAGTTTTAAAAAAACTATTATTAAAATATAAAAGGCGGTCCCCTACTAAGGACACCCGACTACAGACAACCCATAGTTACAGACAGACCCCTCTGACCTCTGGTCTGCAGCTTTCTGAATGCCTTTAATATAGTTCCTAGATGCAATATTAATGCAGCTGTAAGTGTACGTAATGAAGGCTTTTATTGATATCCTGGTCCCATTACAGCAAAAATTTTTCCAAACTCCAATTGTCCTGCCACTTATGCGAAGAAGAAGTTGGTTGCCTCGACCGTGGTCACTGCACTGAAGGGGTTCCTGCCAGGGACAGACAGAGAAAAGGAATATGTCCTTACAATGGCTCACCAAATGTGTACGCCCTCAAAGATAATGGACCCAGCCAGAAGTTCGATTTTGAAAAGAAAAAAAAAAAATAAAAAACCTTAAAAGGGGCGTACACTTTAATAAATCTCTTCCATTAGACATGTTCGCATTGTGCAGAAGCAGTCCCCTGTTCCTCACCATACTGCACTTTACATCCTACACAATTTCCTTTTCTCACTCCTCCAGTTCTGTCCTAATGGAAGCCCTCAGGTTGTTTGTTTTTTTTGTTTTTTTGCCCATCTGTAGGAGGGGGGAGCAGGATGAGTATTAATATCTGATTGCAGCTTCCTCCTATTATCAGTGTTCAACATGTAAACAAACATCCTAACAAAGTGAACTAGAGGCTCCTCACAGCACCAAGTAAACATTAGGGAGAAGAATAAATTGTTGAAAATTAAAGGATATTAAAACATTAAACTCTTAGTTAAAAGAGGTGTAGAAAGTTTAAAAGGCTACATCAACCAGATAGGCTACAGGAAGCTAGTATTTTAAAAATGATGTGCACACCCTGGTAGCACTGTGCACGTGTGCATACATGAAAATAAATAGGCTCATGAAGCACTCAGGGTGATCACAGAAGTTACAATAAAAAGAAGTACTGAGGAACAAACAGGGTCTTCAGGACTTCTTCCTAGAAACACCGCTCCATCACTAAACTGATTGCAATTTAAACGATTTCTTTAACCGTCACTGAGACTTCTGCCCACCACCTCAGCAGGTATTTTTGCCCCCTTCTCATAAGCAAACTGCTCCAGTGTCCGGGGGAATTTGGAAGAACAAAAGGCATGTTTTAGCAACTTCCAAAGATACTCCGTTGGATTTGGTGCAGGGGCTCATTGAAAGGGCCACTTCAGAATAGTTCAAAGTTTACCTCTTGCCATTCTTGAATATTTTAGCGGCATGATACGGTTCATTCTGTTGCAAAACAGGAATGCAAAGTCCCTTACATAATAGATGGCAATGCTAACATGTTAAAAGAAAAAAACAAAGGAAACTAATAGTGTAAAAAGCCAGAAAAAGTAGAATAGTAACCTCCGGGTGAAAGGTTGAACGATATATATGAAAAAATGGGAGAAGAGAAAAAAAAGAAAGGAAAAAAATGGAGGGACGATGATGTAGAGTGCTGAGAAATAGTTACAGTTGTAGAGATCTCACTTACAATTTCGTATTCAGGGTATGGAGGATGTGAGGTCTTCCATGTACATGGGTATTTAACTTTTGTCACACAACAGTTCCAACGTCTTGGTTGAAGTTTTTTTCCCCCAAAGTGGGACACAGGACGTGCAGTGATAATGAGGAAGCATAAAAAAAGCGCCAAGATCTCTTAGTGGAGCATGTCACAGTAGAAGAGGATTGTTCTATTCAGTGCACAGTGAATGCAATGAAGTGTTTCCAATTCCGCCAGAAGGGGGAGAAAGGATTGCAAAATACCAAAACACATAGAGAAAGGATCCCTCAGCTCCGCATGTGGCTGGTGTGGTAATTATGAAGAGGTGGATATGTAATCTGGTGGGACACACTTAACCATCTTGCTAGCAGTTTGTATCCTGCATCTTGAATCGGAGCTCATAGTTGCAACCGTGACAAATATTTAGATACTCTTCCCACTGACTGGAATTATTATAAAGACTGGTCATCTGGAAATGGTCGAAACAGGAGTATGTTAAGGACAGGATGTGTCAGAGCTACCCATGTTGGTGGTTAGTGTTTGTGAACATTGGAGAATGTCCCAAGCCGTGTGATTCTTCCACTTTTCTCTAGGAGAAGGAGAAAGCACCCAGCAACAGCTAAGGGTGCAGGTG
This sequence comes from Engystomops pustulosus, assembly GCA_019512145.1. NCBI lineage: Eukaryota > Metazoa > Chordata > Amphibia > Anura > Leptodactylidae > Engystomops > Engystomops pustulosus. The sequence goes on from CM033643.1 coordinate 159,516,662, forward strand.
TGCCAACTTCATTCAGTCTGCTGAAATGTGATTGAATGCACTATGCATACAATCCACAGCTTCAGGTGCCCCTGATTGGGAGTGGTGCCTCTAATGGCTCCACCCACCCTAAAGGTGATGCCACATGTGGAGTTTTTTGGTCAGTTTTATGCATGCGTGCGCCATTTCCCTGGTGTGCTGCTGTACCTACCTAGGCGCCCACTACATTGCATTCCCTCACCCTTGTGGCCTGTTTGTTGATAAAGGGTGCACGCCAGCCTTAAAACCTCAGTTGCATGAATTTTTTGACCGTATATCTATTACAGGGATGGCGAAACCTTTTGGAGGCGATGTGCCCAAACTACAACTTAAAATCACTATTATTACTTGTGAACATGCATAAGCAGAACTTATTGCTGCCTGTTTATTCAACTCTTTCCAATCGGATCGGCCTGCCTTGAGAAACAATACCGTTTTTTAAGAAAGGAGCAAAGCAAAAAGATAAGGACGGGAAAAATTTCAGTCTCTCGTTGTTTTGTTAGCTTCCCAGAGTTCTCTGTAGAGAAAGAATGGTGCGGTCCCGCAGCAATGCTTCAAAGATAATGCAGTTTGTAAAAACCTCTCACTTTCCGCAGTTCCAAAAGCCAAGAAGTGTGGGCTTAAGTTGCCTGGGAATGCAGGAAGGATTTGGTCCAATTTAGTGAACTCTGCCTGGGATGAGTGTCTGAGTGCCCCACAGAAATGGCTCTGAGTGCCACACTGGCCACCAGTGCCATAGGTTTGCCACCACTGTCCATTAGCATCCTTAAACTGCATATCGTGGGCTTGGATTACATTTATACTGCAGCCACAGTAGACAAAAAGAAAGGTGCAAGTCCAGCTCACCTGCCGCATGGATCTCCCCCTGCGCAGGAAGCATCCAACAAGCCCACGGACCTTATATCAGTTATAGGGAAAGAGGGGTGATTTCAAACTTTTTAGTTGTTTTTTTTTTTTTTAAGTTTTGGTGAAAATTTTTTTACTTTTGACCCCCTGAAGTAAGAACCCTAGAGGGTCTGATCGTTCCTTACTATACTGCAATACTACGTATTGCAGTAGAAAAAAAACTATGTCCGCGCTTCAGGGGATGTGCAGGTAAAAAGCGATTCCTTTACGAATCCACATAAACATCCAAACATGGCAAAAAAGACAAACGTGTGGTGGCCCAGGTATGTGACCTACGCGCGTTTGCTCGCTTAGAGCTTAAATCATGGTTTCGCTGTGCGACAAACGAAAAGCTATTAAAGATCCGCTCTGGTATCGGCGTGTGACGGACTCCCACGTGCTTGTGGTGCGACACCCCCCCCCCCCAACCCGGAACCAACCTATGACATGTTTTATATACAAGCTTTGCTAATTATAGAAACGGGGTCGGGGTGGGTGGGGGGCGTGTCGCACCACAGTCACGTGGGAGTTGTCACGTGACTGTGACGTCACACGCCGATACCAGAGCGGGATCTTTAAATAGCTGTTCTGTTTGTCGCACAGCGGAGACCATGATTAAGCTCTAAGCGAGCGAAACGGAGGTCACATAGCTGGGCAAAATTCTCGATCAAAATATAAAAATTATTGCTGGCAGTTGGACAACCCCCCCCCCCCCCCCCTAAGGAAAATAGCCGCCCAAATGTCTGAAACCACACTTTTACATTTCTTAATGTTGTTGTAAAATGGTGTAAAAAAAAAGTGATGATTCAAAATGTTGCACAGTCCTCAAAAATAGGTAGCTAGCAATGAAAACAATCCGTCGTTGCTCAAAATATTAACACCCCTCCCACAGCTCTGTACACCAAGTATGAAAAAGATTGGCAATTCTTTTTCGTACACATTGTTTAACTTTTGAAAATTATATAAACGCATAAACAACCTATTATAAATGTAGTATCACCGGATCGTACCAAACCAAGGAATAAAGAGCGTGTTTGGAGCGCACAGTGAAAGTCGAGAAAACCGAGCCACAGAATGTGACGACAAGCACTTTTTTCCCCCAAAGTTGCGAATGTTGTCCAGCTTCCCAGTATACGGCATGGAATAATTAAATAACGTCATGCCATTAGTGTAAAATTTGTTATGCACAAAAATAAGCCCTACACAGCTTGTACACGGAAAAAGGAGGATGAAAGGAAAAAAAAAAAAAAGAAAAATTTTGAAGGTGGAGAGCAAGAAAAAGTGTGAAAAAAACCCTGCTCCTAAAGGGAACCTGCACCAGGAGACCCATTTTTTAGCATCCCCCCCAGTCCCCCACAGAGATAGTACATACACTGCAAAAGTGGTTTTGTATAAAAAAAGTTGTTTTACAGAAAAAAAAAATCATGTTATATTGTACCTTCATTAGCATCTGCTGTGTGACTAGGGCAGTGCCAAAGGGAGGGTCTGGAAAGGAGGCAGGTCCCCACCCCCCCACCCTTGGGAACAGCTTCTCCATGTGACCTTTTCAAAATATATGAAAACACCCATCACTTGGCTTAGCGACAACTCCCTGATCCTCTACAGCCAATCCCGAGTGAGGGGAGTTATTCATATATTGAAAAGGTCATATGTTTCCCAAGGGTGGGGTGGGAACTGCTCCTTTCCAGCTCCTCTCCAAAGGCAACTGCATAGCACACAGCAGATGCTATGAAAGAGTACATATAACATATCATTTTTCTGTAAAACCAA